>JAINVK010000403.1:0-80411 GCA_030068075.1 Paguma larvata | reverse complement strand
AGAACCTACCTCGCCTTTCCCAGGGGCTGAGACCTAGACTTGGTTGGAGAGGGCGCGGCTGTGGCTTTCGGAGTGGCAGAGAAGTCAGTCCCGGTGATGCCAGGCCTGCAGAACTCGTTGGAATTCTGCCTTTTAAAAGTTGCCAAACCTACCTTCTAGGGTACAGGTTTTCCCTGCTCTCTGAAAGTAGAGCATTCCTATGAAATGTTTTGTAATCCAAAATGGAGTGAAGGGAAGAAACGATTACTATTAACATATATGGGGGGAAATTTGAGCATTTCTAGACTGCCGAAATAACGTCTCTTAGGTGTTTTTGGTACCTTTGGACATGCGTTGCTAACTGATGCACAAACTAATGGTACAGCACAGATGCCTGCAGATACGGGTCAGAGGTACCGCGGCTTGCTGCTGTGATGCTGAGCGTGGGTTCCTGGGAAGGAGCTTGGTGGTGCCACTGTGGCTGCTGGAGGCGGGCGCGGAACACAAGCACTGAACACTTAGCACTTTTTGCCTTTCTTTGTGAAAGTGAGAATCGTCTTTGGATTTCTTTCAGTTAGCAAAAACAGATCCTAATGTAGGTTTTTCTTTAAAGCAAAGTGGTGTAAGATAAATGTTCAGAAAGAGGGGGATGCGGGTCTTGAAAGCTGTCGACAGGGAGTTGTCTTACCAGAGGTCCTGTGCTGTATCCCAGCCCAGGGGGTTCCAGCGGGGAAGGTGCTGGTGGTGGGGTGCTGCTGCCTGCTATGTCATGCTGCAGGAGCTGGAAGGGAGGAGAAGCGCTCGTCTTGTGGGAAATTGTTGAGAAAGCACATTGGGACCTGGAAGCAAAACCCTTTCCCCTAAAATGCATTTCCTGTGCCCTCAACTGACAGAGCTTGGCATCACGTTTGCTGTCAAAGAGAACACACTTAAAAGGCCCAGATCCATTTTTGCAGAGCAGGCGAAAAGGGTGTATTTGGAGCTGAGAGTCAACTAATTAATAAACAGCACTTGGGCAGAACACGTATTTAATTCTAGATGCTCGGAAACCAGGAAGAAGATGGCAAAGGGAGCTCTAAGGCACCTAAATATAGTAAGCCACACAAAAGAAACCTCAAATTTAGACACTTACCTCACACCATGTGCGAAAATTAACTCAGAATGGATCTGAGACCTAAACACAAGAGCTGAAACTGTAAAACATGGATAAATCTTCATGACCTTGGATTTGGCAATAGGTTCTTGGATTTGACACTGAAAGCACTGGTTAAAAAAAACAACAGATAAATAGAACTTCATGAAAATGAAACACTTCTGTGGCTCGCAGGATACATACCATCAACAGAATGGAAAGTAGCCCCAAATGGGAGAAAATATTTACAAATCGTTGCTCTAGTAAGGGATTAATATCCAAAATATTTAAAGAAGTCCTAGAACTCAGTAACAGCAAAACAGGTCTAGGTAGTTGCATGGTTGAGTGTCTTGGCCACAAGCAGTTTTGCCCCATAACTAATTGGCTGTCAAGCAATTTTGTGGTAAAGGGGAGAACATAACTAGTTGACAGTTTGGTTTGACAGTTGTTGGTTTCATTCAGTGGTTGACAGTTTGGTTTCATTTCTCTATAGACGTAGTACTCCCGTTCTTATATTATTGTATAAGTCTTAGCCCTCCTTGTGGTCCATATAGTGGCGTAGTTTTGAACCTTTATTTCCTAAAGAACTTTGTGATGTCTGTCCGCAAACATGTGACAGGATGCCAAGAACAACAGTGTAGACGGCTTTCACGATGCAGTACAGAGTCTAGTTAAATAGACACCCTAGTATTTGGAAACAAATACCTCTTCTAATGAAGGAAGCCTTTTAGTGAAAGAAAAAGTGAGATCCTGAACAAGGAGACCAATCAGGAAGCAAAAAAAAAAAAAAAAAAAAAAAAAAGACTTGGAAGACAGGTACTTGGTATAATCCGCAAAATAAAATCAGTTATTTGAACAGTATTGCTATGAATCTACACTATACACTTTGAATGTATTCAAGTATTTTATATTTTCCAGTAGTCTTTTCAATTTTTTTATTCATTTTTCTTATTTCATTATGTCCTTTTTGATGAATATCCCTCTTATTTTTTGCAAATTTATGGCAAAATTGCTTTATGGCCTCTTAGTTATGCAGTGAAAGTGCGGAAAAAATGCTGTGGCAACCTTGTTTATGGTGAAAATACCAGACATGAAAAAAACCAACGGCCTGATTAACAATTGGCAAAGGTGGGGTGTCCGGGGTGGCTAAGTAGGTTAAGCGTCCGACTCTTGATTTCAGCTCAGGTCATGATCTCATGGTTTGTGAGTTTGAGCCCCGCATCCAGCTTTGCACTGACAGTGCAGAGCCTGCTTGAGATTCTCTCTCTCCCTCTCTCTCGGCCCTCCCTCCCGTGCGCCAATGCTCTCTCTGTTTCTCTCACAGAATAAATGAATAAACTTAAAGGAAAATTGGCAAAGGACTCGAATCGACATTTCTCCAAAGAAGATCTACAAATGGCCAGTAAGCACTTGAAAGGATGCTCAGGGGCAGTGCAAATCAAGACCGCAGTGAAATAAGACTTCACGCTCATTAGAATGGTTATTGTAAGAAATAAACAGAAACCAGAAGATAAATGCCATGGGGAAATAGGAAGCCTCGTGTGTGGCTGGTGGGAATATAAAATGGCGAATTGTGGAGGAAAGGGGTATACGATTCTTTAAAATATTACACATAGAATTGCCAATAATCCAGCCATTCTGTTTCTGGTTGTGCACCTACAGAAGTGACAGCAGGGACTCCAGCAGATACTTGCACACCCATGTTCATAGAAGCCTTATTCACTATAGCCAAAAGGTGGAAGCCACCCAATGTTTGTGAACAGAGGAATAGTTAAACAAAAGGAGTCTATCCATACAATGCAATATTAGCCTTAAAAAGAAGGGAATTCTGACTTCTACCACAATGTGGATGAACCTTGAATACATTATGGTTGAGTAAAATAAACTAGTTACAAGAGGTGATGGTTCCACTTACATGAGGTTCCTAGAGTAGTCAAATTTATAAAGACAAAATAGAATGGGGTTGCCAGGAACAGGGGAAGGAGAGAATGGGGAGTTTAAGGAGTATTGAGTTTCATTTGGAGAAAGTTCTGGAGATGAACGGTGGTGATAGTTATACAGCAGTGTGCATGTACTTAACGCTCCAGAGCTGTACACTTAAAAATGGTTGAAATGGTAAATTTTATTTTATATGTAACAACAACAATTTTTTAAAAAGGAAAAAATAGAAACTGCTGAAGAATATTTATAGGTCTGATCTCAAACTTGGTACTGGAAGGGGTAGATGGAAGGAGGATTTTATTTTTTGTGTACCTCGAAATACAATTTGGTTATCATTATTGATTTTAATGAAAAAATAAGTTAGAACAGAATGGGTTTGTAAAGGAAATTGAAGAACTGGGAGCGCCAGCCAATCAGGAATTGGTCCCAGCAGGGTGGATTGCTGGACCGTGCAGAGCATACATACGGCACAAGAGGCCGAGTTGCTTTGGTCACCTTCGAGCTCATCTCACTGATTGTTCTCTCCTTGAATGGTGGAATGGTTCATAACATTACTAATTGTTACCTAATGTTTGAACACCTTCAAGTGATGCGGGATGGCCCTTCGGCACGTATTTTTAAAGAACTGGCTTTAGCATAAGCTAAGAAAAATTGATGGTTGTTCATTTGGAAATTTGTTACTTTGTAGGAATGAGTCCCCTAGACCGATTCAATTTCGGGAGTCATTTGCAACTGATAGATACCGGGGTGGGGAGGAAATCCTTGTGAAACTCCCTCACAGTGTGTTACATCCAAGAGATTTAGGAATGTGACCAGAGTCACCCAGTTAGAAGGTGGCACAGCCAGCTGTCTCACTCCCAGAGCCCATGCTTTCTCTATCGCTTCATGAGGGAGCTCCTTACCGCAGCAGTTAGCGGAGTCCGAGGCACAGCTTCCAGGGCTCGAGAGTCCAGGGCTCGAGAGTCCAGGGTTCGAGGCTATAGGTTCTCTTTTCTGTCCGCCTTGTCGGATGACCAAGGACAGAGTACTTCTCTGTCAGTGTCCGTTTCCTCGCCTGTGAGAAAAGAGTTTTGATTGGTCTTCTCTTCGAAATCTGTGACTATTCTTGAAAAGAGCACATTTTAGTATGTTCTGGAGGTGGGCTGCCAGGACCCAGTAAGTCCCCGTGTCAGCTTTTAACGTGAAACGTGTTACTTACACTAGGGTATTTTTTTTAACTTAAAAAAAAAGATGGTGTTTGGGGTGGGAAGTGGTGAGTGTAACAAAGTACTATCATCCGTTGTCTTGACTGGGATGTAGAATAAATTATGTCTTAATTTATTGGAGCATGAAAGCTTGGTTTACCAGTTACCAGTTGCATTTATGTTGGGACTGTGTTGTTTGTTAGATCCTAGCAGCTTCATATCCCTTCTAAGTCTTCATCTTATCTCTGGGTACCTTGAATCCTTTATGGCTTGGAAGCAGAATGATGCCCCGTGGTTGCTTAGCAATCTGTCTTCCTGAGCCAAAGATTCTTGTTGCCGGGACTGGCTTCTGAATGCAATAGCATATGGAGTTTAGGTACATCTTCAGTGCCTGTGGTCTGCCCTTCCACGGCCATACTTGGAAAGCAGTTACTTTGGCTGCAAAACAAGGTAGTGAAATATCTTAGGAAATTCAGTTTGCTTCTTTTTCCAGCTAGTATGGTTTAAATCAGTCTTCCTTCCATTGTTAAATGTGCCTAGGGTAATGTGAAGTTCATTTTCAACCAGAATAAGTCCGTGAAAAATCCGGGCTTGTTACCATTGCCCAAGTTTTGTTTGTAGAGGACAGCTTCGTTTCTCTCCTTTGCTTCTTTTTCCTTTTTCCCTCCCCAGATTGCCTGGTGGCAGGAATTTACTTTGTTTCATTCTCAGTATTTTTCTTCCCCTTTCCTTTTGTGAAATGGGTTTGATTTTGTTAGACACAAAAGAAAGACAAGTAGGTGCGTTTTAATTTTTTTTTTTAATTGCTTGATGTAACTTCATTGTGCATTTCCGGTTTTCTACATCCTGCCCCTAGACAGTCCTCATCAGTGAGAGAAGCCAGTGAGAGATACCCTTGTGATAAGTCTCTGAGTGTCGAACACACGATCTGTTAAGCAGGGAAACCGGGGGAGATCGGCAGAGGGTGTTCTCCGTCGGCTCCTGTTAATGTTTTGGGGATCATTCCATTGCTTAGGGGTTATGGCTAGAGTATTCGATCACCATCGTATTTCTGTACGAATGTAGGGATTTTTCGATCTTCAGTGTTGTTAATTTCTCCTAACACTTCTTTTCTACCTGTATTAAAAAATTTTTTTTTAAACGTTTATTTTTTATTTTTGAGACATAGAGACAGAGTGTGAGCAGGAGGAGGGCAGAGAGAGAGGGAGACACAGAATCCAAAGCAGGCTCCAGGCTCTGAGCTGTCAGCACAGAGCCCGACGTGGGGCTCGAACTCACAGACCGCAAGATCGTGACCAGAGCCGAAGTCGGCCGCTTAACCGACTGAGCCACCCAGGCGCCCCTCTACCTGTATTTTAAAAATGCTTAAGGAAGGGCGCCTGAGTGGCTCAGTCGGTTGAGTGTCCAACTCTTGATTTCGGCTCAGGTCATGAACCCAGGGTCATGGATCAAGCCCTGCGTTGGGCTCCACGCTGAGTGTGGAGTCTGCTTGGGATTCTCTCTCTCCTCTGACCCGCTTCCCAGGGCTCTCTTCTCTTTCTGAAAAATAAAAATAAAAAGAAATGCTTAAGGAAACAGTACCTTTTGCTTTTCCTCTCAAGAGTGGTATTTTGGGTACTTTCTGCAATGGGCACATATTTGGTTCATTGTTCGGAAATGACACTGATCTTCAGAATCATTTCGGAAAAAGTGGCTTTAGAAACATGGTGTCCTAAGCGTGCATCAGTCAGTCACGGTGCTGGGGTGCGGGCCTCCAGTGAGCACCCACCCCCATTCCTACACACACCGTTCCAGAAGATCTGGAGACCTGAGGTTTATTGTTGGTTATGGGATCGGTCACGTTCTCTTGTAATTATTATGAGTCTGAGCTCCTCAAGGCAAGGACACCGACGCTGCGCTTGTCATAAGGCGATCGTTCAGTCATTCGTGGTGAATAAAGGAAGGATTCTTTGGCTTAAATGGATTTTTCAAACACCGGTACATGTGGGAGCCTCTAAGCCGCCCGCGAAAAAATACGAAAGTCAGGAGCTGGTTTTCTTCTCTTGGGGTCCACTCCGCATGCGTGGCCACCACAGTGGCTCTGTTTGACCATTGCTTAAGGAGCCTTCTGTTACAGGCCTGCTGACCAGAAGCTTCTCCACAGGTTTCCACGCTGACCTGTGTGGTCACTAAGGATTCTCGTGGTTGGTATTTTATTTCTTATATCTTCTTTTTATTTTCGAGCAGCCTCTGTGCCTACGCAGAGTCCGTTTTCAACTCGTATGGTCTTGCTCGGCCAGAACGTTCGCTTATGTGGGCGCGCGCATAGCTGCTGAAGCCTGTTCTCTCGGAGTTTAACACGTCCGATTTCTAGCCCGTCTGTTCCACTAGCCAGCCTTGTAATCCCAGCTCTACTTTAAGTATCAGTCAGTATTTTCACACCGATTAAAACCTCAGAGCTGATTATCATGGGCGGTCAGCGCGGTCCCAGGGCCACAGGAGTGCTCTTCACTGTTGGCACCAAGCGGCAGGGGTGCTGGGTACAGAGTTGAGGCCTGAGCGGGAGGTGCCTGAGCTGCCGTCTTAGCTGTTTGGCCTCGAGCAAATCACTTACTCTTTCTGAAGTTCGGTTTTGTTATGTGTAAAATGACGGTTATAAAACCTATTTTCTGCATTGTGAGAACTAAATAAGATTATATGAAGGTGTTTTTGTAAGTTGTAAAACACTACAGAACACTGGTGATGGTGGCTTTGTTTTTTAGTTCCTTACAGTATTCCAAGTCATATGTGAATTTTACATTTTATAAATGGAAACAGTTCAGATAAAGCGTGCCCTCTCAGCCTTCCACAGACCTCACTCCTCTCCCGAGAGGTAACCCCTGTGCATTTAGTGCCCTGTGCATTTATTTACTTTTTAATACGCATGTAGAAATACCTCTTTAAAAAAATAGCACACTCTCCTGCTATCATTTAGTATGACCTGAGATAGTTCATAGAGGTTTTACCTTTTAAAAGCTTGCACAGGGGTGTCGAAATAATGTAATAGCGCTGTTTCTCGTTATTAACAGAGACTGAGGTGCTTCCTGGTTTTCTGCTGTTACAAACAGCTCTGCGTTGAAAGTCTTTGCACACGATTCTTTGAGCACACGTGCAAGCCATTATCTAGAGCGGCTGCACAGGTCAGAGACGTGAAATTACAAGAAGGTATGTGCGTTTAGCATTTTAACGATTATCGTCAAATTGCTTTCCAGCGCAGTGGTCTCAGTGTACCGCTCTCCCTGCTCTTAGCTGTGAAGGTGCCTGTTTACTCTTCTTCTTGCCGACTCGTGGTATTTTCATTTTTGCCGGTCTCATGAGTGAAAAATGATACCTCAAATCCAAAGGAACGTTCATAGACGGCGTGGCTTGTGAGCGTAAACAAAAAGCATAACTGGAAACAATCAAAGAATCTATTCACAGGAAAATCAGACCGCTAAATAAATTGTGACATAAGAAGATAGAATACCAAACCGTAGTCACAGTTAGTGACAGACACTAACATTCATAAGGGGAGTTGAATCTCATAGTTTCGAGCAAAGAAAGGAAGTCGCTAAAGAATACATGCAATACGATCCACTTTTAAAAATTAAAAAAGATGCCAAGTTAATGCATTTTGAAGGGACAGGTTTGTATGTGAGAAAGTTAAAAAGGAAAGCAAGCCTTTGTCATTAAGTGTGGGCCCCCTTCAGAGAGACGGAGTTTCTGAGGGCCGGTCAGTCCCGAAGAGCCTTCTCTGAGAGATGGGGGAGGGGGAGGGGCCTGACTTCGCCGAGCGGCCCGAGAACGAGTGACTCCATTTCCTCCGACATCTCTCTGTGCAGCCTGTTACATCTGTCTTTGCTGTTAAAGTTTCTTTTCTTTTTTTTTTTTTTGTTTATTTCTTTTAAGAGAGAGACAGAGTGCGTGCACGCAGGGGGGCAGAGAGGGGGAGAGAAAGAATCCCAAACAGGCTTGGCAGGCCCGGAGCCCACCATGGGGCTTGACCGGAGCCTCAAGGCCTGAGCCAAAATCAGGAGCCTGACGCTCAGCCAACCAAGCCACCCAGGCGCGCGTTTGCTGTTAAAGCTTCTGACAATACCAGCTTATAGGAATGTGATTTTTTTCCTTATAAAAAGTTCTCTGCACTGCTGAACTCAAGTATAGAGTTTATATGTGGGCTATTCTCTGGGAATGATGACTGTTAATTTTGCTTTTGGGTGTTTTCCATTATTATTTTTTTTAAGTTTATTTATTTTGAGGTAGAGAGAGGGCAGCATGAGCAGGGGAAGGGCAGAGAGAGGGAGAGAGAGAATCCCAAGCAGGCTCCTTGCCGTCAGCACTTGGAGCACGACGTGAGTCTCAATCCCACATTGACGTTGTTACCTGAGCTGAAATCAAGAGTTGGACACTCAACTGACTGAGCCACCCAGGCGCCCCTCCATTGCTTTCTTAAATATTGTGGAGTGGGTATTAGAAAAGGGAACCTGATCAAATGCAAAGAACAGGGACTTCGGAATCCAACAGACCTGGGCTGATAGTACCGCTTAGTACCTATGCTTGGTTTTCTCCGTCTCTCTGCTGTTTTCTCTGCCTCTTCCCCTCCATCCTGAAACTATACCCGATGTAATTGCTCAGCATCCAGCAGTTGTCATCACCTTTATCGTCGTCATTGTTAAAACTTACAGGGAATGATGTCGAAGTAAATTACAGAATCCAGAACAAACAAGGCCCTTGTGGATTTCAGAAGGAGCCCGGTTCTTTTTGTCATGGCCTAAGCTGTATACGTCTCCCCTGTAAAAATTAGTGTGAAAGTAGCTAATATTGCCTTTTATTATGATTATTATTACTATTATTAGATAGCAGGTTGACTGACCTCTAACTCACAGACCACGGGGCTCCTGGGCGGCTCAGTCGGTTGAGTGTCCGACTCCTGATTTTGGTTCAGGTCATGATCCCAGGATGGTGGGATTGAGCCCTGCGTTGGGTTCTGTGCTGAGCGTGGAGCCTGCTTAAGATTCTCTCTCTTTCTCCAACCCACCCCTCTTCCCTGCTCACATGCTCTCTAAAATTAAAAAAAAATGTGGGGGGGCATCTGGGTGGCTCAGTTAAGTGTCCAAAACTTTGGCTCAGGTCGTGGTGTCACACTTCGTGAGTTGGAGCTCCACGTCGGGCTCTGTGCTGACAGCTCAGAGCCTGGAGCCTGCTTCAAACTCTGTGTCTCTCTCTCTGTCTGCCCCACTCCTGCTCATACTCTGCCTTTCTCTCTCTCAAAAATAAATGCACACTAAAAAAATATAAAAAAGAATTCGCAGACTATAAATCTCACCGTTTTAAATTGATTTTCGTAGTGTTTAGTGTTTTGGCAGTTTGTACTGTAATCATAAAGTCGTACATCTGTCATCACTAATTCCAGAACATTGCCACCACCAAAGAAAGACAGACCCATTACCTGTTACCACTCATTTCCCGTTCTGCCCTTTTATCCCCTAGAGCTGCTAATCTCTTTTCTTTCTCTATGGCTTTGTCCGCACTGGATATTTCATATACATGAAGTCATACAATTTGTTACCTTTGTCTATTTTTTTTTTTCCACTTAGCATGGTGTTTTCAGGATTATCTGTGTTGTATCAGTACTTCACTCCTTTGTATTGCCCAGTGGCATTCAGTTATGGATATGTCATACTTTATTTATGCATTCAGCAATTGGTGGACATTTGCATTGTTTCAAGTTTTTGGTGATTATGAAATAAAGCTGCTGTGTACATTTCTCAACCAGGTGGATATGTGTTTTCGGTTTTCTTCCTCACAACGAGAGTGGAATCGCCGGATCACGTGGTAACTCTGTTCTGACGTCTGCAGGCACTGCCAGACCGTGTCCAAAGTGCCTGTGCCGTTTTGCGCTCCCAGCAGCAGCGCGCGAGCGTCCAGGTTCTCCACGGCCTCACGAGAGCTTGTCTTTTTTTCATAATGAGTGTGAAGTATTTGCTCATTGCGGTTTTGATTTGCATTTCACTAATGACTAACGATGTCGAACATCTTCTCATGTACTTACTGGCCATTTGCACATCTTCTTTGGAGAACTCCGTGTGCAGATCCTTCCCCATTTTAAAATTCAGGTCGTCTTTTTAAGAGTTCTTTATATATTCTGAATACAGGCTTTTTATCAGACATATAGGACTTGCAGTATTTTCTCTCATTCTGTGAGTTGTCCTTTCATTTACTTGATGGAGTCCCCCCTCCCTTTATTGAGGCATAGTCGACCTCTAACAGTGTGTAAGTTGAAGGTGTACAAGGTTTTGATTTGGTACATTTCTATATTGGGAGATGGCTACCAGCACAGTGTTAGCTGACACCTGCCTCGCGTCACAGAAGTGCCATTTATTTTTTATGGTGAGGACATTTAAGATCTATTTTCTTAGGAACTTTTTTTTTTAATGTTTGTTTATTTTTGAGAGGACAGGGAGGGACACAGAGAGAGAGAGAGGGAGACAGAAGATCTGAAGTGGGCTCTGCACTGTCAGCACAGAGCCTGATGCTGGGCTTGAACTCACGAACTGTGAGATCACGACCTGAGCTGATGTTGGACGCTTAACCGGCTGAGTGCACCCAGGCACCCCTTCTTTTTCTTTTTTAACGTTTAGTTGTATTTGGGGAGGGGCAGAGAGAGAGAGGGAGAGAGAATATCCCAAGCGGGTTCCCTGCTGTCGGCACAGAGCCAGTGCAGGGCTCTATCTCATAAACCGTGAGATCATGACCTGAGCCAAAACCAAGAGTTGGATGCTTAGCCACCTGAGCCACCCAGGTGCCCTGCAACTCTCAAGTGTATAATATGGTATTATTAACTATAGTCACTGTGCTAGGCAGGAGATTCCCGGAATTGATGGCGTCCTTTGAGCCCCAGATGTTTTTAATTTTATCGAAGCCCAATTTATCTGTTGTTTCCTTTGTCACTTATGTTTTTGGTGTCATACTGAAGAAGCTGTTGCCTCACCAGACGTCGTGAAGATTTACTCCTGTGTTTTCTTCTAAGAGTTTTGTGGGTTTTAGGTCTGTGATCTATTTTGAGTTAATTTTCTGTATGGTGTGAGATAGCATTCTGACTTCATTCTTTTACGTGTGTGTATCCATTTGTTTCACCGTTCGTTGAAGAGTGTTCTTTCCCTCTTTGATTTTCTGGGCGTCCTCTTCAAAAATCAGTGGATTATAATTTTAAGGGTGTGTTTCTGGACTCCCAGTTGTAGCCAGCCCCTTGACCTGCGTGTCTGTCCCGTAGGCCAGGATCGTGCTATGTTGACGACTGTCGCTTTGCAGGAGGCTCTGAAATCCAGAACCATGAGTCCTTCAGGTTTACTCTTCTCCCTCAGGGTTGTTTCGGTACCGACAACTTTTCAAGGCTGTTACCTTTGGTGTGCTTTCTCTGCAGAGACTTAATTTATAAACGTCCAAAATAGAGACTAAGGCATCAAAAAGGAGGACTTGGATTGTCTGTGAGTGAATCAGCGGTGATGGCAACATAACCTCTGCGCGTTGAGCTCCATTTATGCGCTTCTCCATTGTTCCGTGTGCCCGTCACGTGTTAGACGCTGTGCCACCTTGCGGGGAAACCGCGTGAACACACACAGGGTCTCCGCGGTGAGCCTAGGTTGGCTCCTGGCTTTCATGTTTTTGAAAACAGTGCGGGTATTTGATGATCAAACGTAAGGATCTAATCCGAGCAGATGTGCGCTGGTTGGAAAGTGCTCTCTTGCCATATATGAAGGTCCCATCTGTGAAAATTCTTACCTGCTCATCTGCTGCTTGGAATGAAAGCATGCACGGATGGGAGAGGAGGATGAGTATCTTCCGGTAGCGGCGGCGGGCACGTTGAAAAAATGACAAAAGCATGTTCTCGTGTCCCCTTTTAGGTGCACGTGTATCGCTTCCCATTTAACAGTTCGCTCGAAGGCAAGGGCCTTGT
Organism: Paguma larvata; assembly: GCA_030068075.1. Taxonomy (NCBI): domain Eukaryota; kingdom Metazoa; phylum Chordata; class Mammalia; order Carnivora; family Viverridae; genus Paguma; species Paguma larvata. The sequence continues at coordinate 68,221 of JAINVK010000403.1, read as the reverse complement.
GTCCCTTACCTTTCTTACTGATGAGACTCTCAGTCCTCTAACAGTACCCGAAAAATGCGAGGTGTTCAGCGCGTTGGCCAAATCACTGCATGGGCCAAGCCGTGGATGAGTGCGCTTATCGTCTGACCTTATACTAACAGGGTCTGCATAGCTTTTATTGACCATCATTCCTCAAGGATTTTGGTTGAGTGGTTGATGTGAAGATGAGACCCTCAATATGATACACTTTTACAAAAATAAGATTAAGTCATACATACTATGAAGAGGAAATTACACAGATAGCCTAAATACATTTTAATACATGCATGTTTGGAGTCACTCGGGTCCCTAGGGTGATATAGGGTGATAGAGGAAAGGATTTCACGTAGGGTTCAAAGAACCGAAGGGACGCATATTGATGGGGGGAGTGGCTAAAACTTCCAGGCCAAGAGGTAGTTCTCAGTAGGGGTGGTGCTGTTCAGCCAGGAGACTTCTGGAAATGTGCGGACATTTTTGGTTGTCCTCGTGTTCAGGATTGCTGGTGGCTTTTAGTGGTTAAGGGCCAGAGAAGCTAAAGTCTCACAGTGTGGACTTAGGAGTTGGTTTGCCCCAAGTCTCAGTGGCGGCCTGTTTGAGGTATACTGAAAAGGGAACAGATTTAGCCGTACAAGGAGGAAAATCGTGTTTATGAATAGTGTTTCAAAGCTGATCCTGTTTGGTTTAGGTTTTTGCTGTCGCAGGGGCTGCTGGCAGGGGTAGAGTTAGCGTGGGATGAAGTGACAGCATCTTAGGAGCTGTTGCAGGAATTTATATTTGATCAGTTTGGGTGATTTTGATGATTCTTAACATTTTCTTCTGTCTTATAGTTCGATTTTCTTCTTTTTCTCTTAGAACGAGCCTCTGACTCCAGGTTATCATGGATTCCCAGCACGGGACAGCCAGGTTGGTATCTGCCGTTTGTAACTCAGGTGGGGTGTGTGTCTGTGTGCGTGTTGGTTCTAAGGATGCTGGGGTAGAGAGCATTTCCAGAAGGTATTTTGGAGAGTGACATGGTTAGTTTCAGCAGTGAATTTACATTTAGAGATACAAGTAAAATACATTTTTTAATCCTAAAAGCATTGTAACTGCGTTCCTGAAATTGTGGTTGTTACAGGGAAAAAAAATCAGGCAGGCACAGACATAACTGCTTTTGTTTTTTCTTCTCCAGGCCGTTAACAATAATTCTGTAACCTGGTTTTCTCCACGTCTCATAATTCTAAGTGCCGGGTTTGTCTCTTAATTCTCTGCCACTTAGCTCCTGCCTGCACAGATTTTTTTGAATCCTCGCAATAATCTGCAACAGAAAAATTCCATTCTCCTTCCTAGGGGAATTCAGCCTTATGGTTTTAATCAGCAAGGCTAGCTTGAGAGGGGGAAGTTTCTGCTGCCTTTCTTTGTTACATTGCGAGGATGATTGGAAAAAAGCCCGGGCCCTAGCGTGGGTCAGAGCAGCCCTGCGTCCTTCGAGCTGTCCTCCGGGCGGTGTAGGTGAGTGTATAAAACGCCTCCCTTGTCCTTCTGCTGTTTGAAACCTTGAGCAGACGAGACCGAAGATGAGTTACGGTGGAAGAACACATAAAGCTGCCTCAGAGAACTGGCGTGGCCTGAGATCCCTACCCTCTGAAATTTAACGTCCTCGGAGCGCCTGGGTGGCTCAGTCGGTTAGGCGTCCGACTCTTGATTTCGGCTCAGGTCATGATCTCGTGGTTCGTGGGATCAAGCCCTGCATTGGACTCTGCGCTGACAGTGTGGAGCCTGCTTGGGATTCTCTTTCTCCCTGTCTCTCTGCCCCTTCCCCACTTGCTCTCACAGTCTCTCTAAAATAAATAAATAAACATTTAAAAAAAAATTTTTTTTTTTTTTATTTACCTCCTTGCTGTTTGGGCATATTGATATTCTTCAGGGGATTTGAAAGGTTACCTCTAGTGATATCTGCGAATTCCTATCCACCTTCCTCATAGCGTTGTCCAGAAGAGCCCCTGATTTTAGGCTTGTCCAACGGACATGTGTCATCAGAGTGTTAAACTAAAGGGTATATAGTTCCTCTTTCCAGAAAGTAATTGAATCTCATCAGAGCCCCTGGAGCTGACCTTGCAAAGTAGGATGGCCCCGTAATCAGTGGTCATCTATTGAGGGGCCCTCAATATTTCAGAGTGTTTGTCCCGTTCTTGCACTTAGGGTGCTGGGTTGGCATCAGACTGGCCCCCGGTAGGGTAGGGAGAGACAGGGGGAGGGAGAGCGTTGTTCAGCTCTGTGTTTACCTCCCAGTGGGATCATCTCTGTTGGAATTGAAGTTTGTCCCTAGGGAAGCTTTTGTTAAAAGATAACAGTCATTTACTTCAAAGCTTTTTTTTTTTTTTTAATTTTTTTCTTCTTTGTTTTTATTATTTTGAGAGAGAGAGCACGAACAGGGGAGAGGGGCAGAAGACGGGAGAGAGAGAATCTTAAACAGGCTTCCCTGCTCAGTGCAGAGCCATCCATGTCCCTGGGATCATGACCTGGGCCCAAATCAAGAGTCTGATGTTCAGCCGACTGAGCCCCCCAGGTGCCCCTCAAATCTAAAGGATACAGAGGATTCTTTCTTTCTTTCTGGCTTGGGTCTGCTCTAGAGCTCTCGGAACAAGCTGTGAACTTTAGGCCCTTCGATCGTCGTTCTAGCTCTTGGCCATATATCAGGAAAAGTACTGCCACCTAGAGATCTGGTCCCCAGAGACTCTGATTAAATAGGGGTCTAAGAGTGCGTTTAGTCAGTCACCTATGTAGAAACACCTACAGGCGATGCTGCTTCGCAGCCACAGTCGAGAACTGCAGTCCTGTGGGCACTTCCAAAGGAGCGACATGTTCCGTGTCAGCCTGTACTTTTCACCTAGGACCCTTAAAATGTAAAGGGTCATGGTCCGTCTCTATCTACTCTGGCGTGCCTGCGTTTACTTATTTATAAAATGTTGCTTATTTTGGATATAGGCTTATTTTAGATGTAGGAAGGTAAGACTAATTGAAGCGAAGTACGGGAATAGATGTGCTGAGTGTAAAAGGGGCTGAAAGGTACTGCATCGTGCCGTGTTCTTCCTGCGGGGATTACGGATCAATAAGAAACTAAGCAAAAGGAGTTAAGAGGAATTTGTTAAAGCGCAGAAGCAGTCTTGTTGCTTGGAACGACTTTATTTTTCCTTTCTCTTGCAGTAGGGACAGACTTCTCTGGCCTCCGCGTCCGTTCCTCACACCGTCTCTGCCGTAGGCCTGTGCAGACCCTCTTGCCCTAGTTTAAAGCTGCTAATTTACTTTCAGGCACATTCTGGTGGTGACAGGTTTATGTTAGTTTATTTTCTTGGGCTTTATTTTGTTCTCTGACTGGATCTTTGAGTTCGAGATCTTAGAGCAGTGCACACAGGCAAATATTGAATGGCTGCTTGTTGTATTTGATGAATACAGAATCCAAATGAGTCCCGCTAATTAATGCGCCTAACCTTGTGAACTCTCACTTTGTGCGCGGAGACTTGGGAGGCACGGATCGGCGTGCGGCCCCGGTCACTGAGCAGCCTGAGCTGGGCACGAACTGAGCTTGTGATCTCCACGTCTCCCCAGGGTGATTCGACTCCGCAAATCCAGGAGCCAAGGGGGTGACGTGAAGGTGAATTTTAATTGTGTGTCTTTATTTGCCTTCCTTATTCTTTTGCTGCTCCTTTCTAAACAGATAGGAATCGTCCCCAGAGAGGATTTTTTTATCAGCATCTCATGGTGATTTTATTTATTTATTTATTATTATTTTTTTTAAATTTAACGTTTATTTATTTTTGAGAGACATAGAGATAGAGCGTGAGCAGGGGAAGGGCAGAGAGAGAGGGAGACACAGAATCTGAAGCAGGCTCCAGGCTCTGATGAGCCATCAGCACAGAGCCCGATGTGGGGCTCGAACTCACAGACTGTGAGATCATGACCTGAGCTGAAGTCGGCCGCTTAACCGACTGAGCCACCCAGGCGCCCCTCATGGTGATTTTAAAAGAGACAAAGTTACCATCCCGATATTCCTGGAGCACGGTCCTCTGTGTTTCCTCCCCTCGTCCTCACAGCCACCTTTCGAAGTAGATAAAACAGAGCAGGAAACTGAGGCACCCAGAGATGAAGCCATTTATCTGAGCTACAAACCATGCAAGTTAGTAGCTGCAAAAGAACCGAATTTTCTTCTCTCTGTGAGGGCCCTGTCCTCTGTGCTGGGAATGACTGACTCACACGGGGAAGAACGCGGTCCAGTGTGCGTGCGCCTGCTCGTGCCCGTGCTTCGTTTGTCGTTCGCGGGTTTTGTAGGCCTCTTGAAGCTCAACCGCAGATCTAGGAGTCCGTGACCCCTGCCTGAGGATCATTGCCCCCGGGTTCCTTAGCACCAAGCATACCAGCAGCTCGCTGCTCAGTGGCCTTTTTCACCCTGTTGCGTAAGCTCCCGCCAACACATTGGACTTGGAAACCTGCGGAGGAAAGGAGGGGAAGGCGACCACCTGCCACCTTGTAGAGGTTGTGCTTTCTTATGTGCAGTTACCTCAGCCTCCTTTCCCGGTCAGTTAGCAGGTTATACGGGCTGACGGTCACCGCGCTCTAACGCCCTCCCAAGCACTTCACCGTGCCCGCCGGTGCGCTCTGGGCGTGGAAGTGGAGGACACGACACTGTCCAGATTCACAAAGTGAGAGCCAGCTCGGAAAGCCTGACCGAGTGTTTTATCTGAGGCCGTGCAGTTGGGTCGACAATACGCTAGAGCGGTTTAGATTCCTAGCTGTTTCTTTGTGGCTCAGGTGTATGCACAGGTGCTTATTTGAGTGTCGATGAAGTCTGGAATATTTCGTGGGTTCGCGATGTTTTTAAATGAGAGAATATTTGTGTGTAATAGCTGCAGGGTTTACGGACAGGGGGCCCTTAGTTCTACATAGCAAGCTCACTGTTTTTGCTAACATCGGGTATTTAGAATGGCTTTCAGGGAGCTCCTGGAGAGCACAGTGGGAGTCCTGAGTCCACCCACTTGCCACCTCTTGGTGCCACAACTTTACATCTGCTCTGTTAGGGTGACCATCTAAGTCACCATTCTAGTTGGGGCACTTTGGAGAGTGAAAAGTGATGCTTATGTTGAAACAGCCTCATGCGAACTAGGACAAGTGAGGTGTGTAGCCACCTTAGCTGTCATTAAAGAACCATGGGGCACCTGGGTGGCTCAGTTGCTTTAGCGTCCGACTCTTGATCGCGGCTCAGGTCATGACCTCACGGTTGGTGAGATTGAGCCCTGTGTCGGGCTCTGCACTGACAGCTCAGAGCCTGCTTGGAATTCTCTCTGTCTCTCTGACCCTCCCCCACTGGTACAGGAGCACGTGCACTCTCTCAAAATAAATAAACTTAAAAAAAAAAAAAATAAGGAACTCTAGCAAAAGTCCTCTTTCCTGGTGTGATCAGGGTTTGGGATTATGGCACGGTGATTGCCTCCCATTTAACCTGGGCAGGAGTGAAACCTTGCCGGTCACTTTTGAGGTGAGAGCTAGTCCACACTCCTGGCTGGCTTTAGTTGTTGAGTCAAGTACGGAACCGACAGTATTAATCTGTTAAAAAAACTAATGTCGTAAACTGCTTTGTGGTGTGCTTCCATGTTTGCTGCGTTTTGATCTTTACGATAGCTCTGCTGGGTAGGTTGGGCTTTGTTATCTCTACAGATAAGAAAACCAGCGCAGAGATGAAAAAATGTTTTAAAAATTTTTTTAATTTTTGAGAGTGAGCGAGCGAGCGAGCATGTGCTTGTGCATGTGTGGGAGAAGGGCAGAGGGAAAGAGAATCTTTTTTTTTTTTTTTTTTTTTTTTTTTTTTTTGAGCGAGACCAAGCATGTAAGTGGGAGAGGAGCAGAGAGAGAGAGGGAGATAGAAGATCCCAAATGTGGAGCTTGGGTCTGTGAACTGTGAGATTGTGACCTGAGCCGAAGCCTGACACTTAACCAACTGAGCCCCCCACACGGCCTGAGAGAAAGAATCCCAAGCAGCCTCTGTGCCCAGTGTAGAGCCCGTCGTGGGCTTGATCTCATAATCGTGAGATCCCAGTGTGAGATCATGGCCTGAGCCGAGGTCAGGAGTCAGGGGCTTAACTGACCAAGCCACCCAGACAACCCCCGGTGCAGAGATTTTAAAATGAATTTCCCAATGTCACATAAAGGGAGGTGGCAGAAATGGACTTGAAGCCTGGATTTTCAGCCTTCATGTCTTCTGTTTCCCTCTTGCGTTCTGTCAGTGTTTTCTCTTCCCTCCGTGGGAGTGTTCTGCTAGTGTGACAAGGTATTAAGGAATCATTGGGAACGTAGCTGCATGAAAAGGCTTCGTGTGACCTGGAGGTCCCTTGAGTAACTTATTTCTGTCAAGTTGTCTTCTTGTCTTAGTTACTAAAATAGCTTATGGCCTACAGTTTGTCTTTCTGTATTTATATAGTACTTTGTATTTTTGTACATATAAAGAAAAAACGTCATGGTATTAGACTCTCTATCTTATTTTTAAAATGCTAGTCAGTGGCTCGCTAAAATTATTTTCCTTTGATTTTCTAAAATTCTGTGGACATGTTCAGGTGGTTCACAGAGACGAAGGGGGAGTATCAAAGGAGATGTTCAAGTTGGCAGATGTGACTTTGACCGTTAGAGATTTCAATCGGGAGTGGCAGCCGTACTTTTAATTCAGAGCATAGATTAAAAATGACCTAGGGGATTTATTTTTCAAAGGCATTTTCTTTCTCAAGAATTTAAAAACTTTCCCTTTTTCTAACCAGTTCTTCCTTTTATCCCTGGAATGAACTTTATTTTAGTAGAGGTTTTTATAAGCGAACTTTCAGGGCTTTTAGGTATTGATTGGGAGCCGTGGACAATAGCAAACGCTTTTCCTGTCATCCTCATTTGGTTTCGTGCCAAAGGAATGGTGGCTGCTCTTCCTCCCTTGGGAAGAATTGGAACAGAGGACATGGGGAGAGCGTTCAAGTTCTAGCTTAGTGCTGCTTCTAGGTTTAGATTCAGGAACCACTAATAAAGCAATACTTTTTATATCATGACCCACGAGACACACACACACGTAACTTAGAATTAGTCTTCCAGATAGCATTTACCCTTCCTGTGTGGTAAGCACTGTGTATTTTCCGTTCTTTTCCATTCCATTAAAAAAAATTATTGGTTGTGACCAGCAATTGATTGAGCAAAATCAATGTCCTGGGCCTACTAATAGATTGCACTCTGTGATTTTGAAAAACAAAATTCTAATGATTGTTGTCCTTAAAAATGCAACCTTAGGGGCACCTGGGTGGCTTAGTCTGTTAAATGTCCAGCTTGGGCTCAGGTCATGATCTCACGGTTCATGAGTTCGAGCCCAGCATCTGGCTCTGCTGACGGCTCAGAGCCTGGAGCCTGTTTCGGATTCTGTGTCTCCCTCTCTTTCTGCCCCTCCCGGCTCATGCGCTGTCTCTCTCTCTCAAAGATAAATAAACATTAAAAAAAAAGAAAGCAACCTTAAAGAACTCCATATACTTTAGCAGTCACTTTCCTATGCCCCGTTCCCCAACGACCACTCATCTGCCTTCTGCTTCTGTGGATTTGCCTGTTCTGGGTATCTCGTGGAAATGGAATCATACAACATCTGGTCTTTTGAGACTGGCTTCTTGCACCGAAGCATAATGTTTTCAAGGTTCATCCATGTTGTAGCGCGTGTTGGTGCTTCATTCCTGTTTTTGGTTGAGTAATATCCCATATATGGCTAGAGGGAGTTCTTACCTGGACCTACTGCCTGCCCCTGTAGTTCCGTCTCCTGAAGCTCTCTTATGTACCCTTGACCTCGGCCTCACTGGGCATTCTCGAACAAGCTTGATCCTGGCTTCAGTGTGGAGTCACTGTCTCCTCTCCCTTCACACACGCAGCACTCTTCACCCAGACACTCAGGTTCTTCTCATGCAGGTCACAGGTACAAAATTTACTCCTCAGAGAAGTCTTTCCTGACGACACCAGTCTAAAGATACCCAGGTACACAACCTGCCCTCCTTCAGATCTGCCGCCGTCATCCGAAATTACCTAGTGCGCATACTTTATTGTGTGTATCTCCCACAACAGTGTGCCGTGCCAGCCGCGGCTCTGCCTAGAGCGGAGCCTGCTGTGCGGGAGGAGCTCGATAAATATTTGTTGAAGGCATAAGTGAAAATTATCTTGTTTAATGTCGATGATTTTGAAAGGTTTTAGGCAGGGAAGTGACGTGATTTATTTTACATTTTTAAAAACAACATTCTGGCTGCTATGAAGAATTGAATTTTAGGAAGAACAGTATAAAAAAAGCAGCCTTAGAACTGTCTAGGCAACGACTTTATTACTTGCTGTCTTTAATATCAGTTCTAACTAAGACTTATTTGTTGAATGAGAAATTTTACACACACCCCCTCCGCCGCCCCCTGCCCCCCCACCCCCCCCAAGCTGGAGACTGGGTTAAAATGACTGGTTTGGTAGTAACTTGTTCCATACCCCTTGTGTAGCTCACAATCTATAATAATTTTCTTACCGGTCCCACTTCTAATGAAAAATACTTCTGTTTTGCTTTTAAATTGCATACGAAATTGCTTTTTTCCTTTCTGCTAGGCTGTACGGAACCCCATTGTCAGCCTTCACACGAGGTATTTTATAAAATGGTTGCTTCTCCCCAATATCCGGCATCTGGTCGCCCATCGGTGGTTAGGGCCTTCTGCGATGTTGCCTTGCACCCTCTAGTGGATGAAGGGCTGGGAAATGCTGCAGCGTTTGGTGTTCTAGCATTTTCCTCGAGCCAGTAATCAGACTTACTCTTGCATTTTAGATTGTTTTCATTCTGCAGATAGTTCAGGAGATGTTTTCCTTCTGGGAAAGACCATTTCACTTCGTCTGCTGCCGGCTGCCAGGTGTCTAAGTAACATGCTTATTCTGCTCTTTCTTGATTTACCAATTATAGACATTATATTTTGGCTGCCTTCTGTTGGAGAGGAGATATTAACAGTTTTTTAGACTCTGTCTCCTTCCTTCTAATGAAGCCATTTAAAAAAATCAGTGTGTATTCCTGATTTATGATTACATGATAATTACATTATTGTGACTAAATAGAGCTGAATCATAAAATATGGTTATATTCACTTTCTTATATACTTTTCCATTTCCCCTGGAGGTACTAAATATATACATATGTGGTTATAGAAAAAAATATATATATTTAGTAAGCACTTAAAAAACACTTGAGATATAATTTCCATACCATAAAAGTCAATGAGTGTAAGTATACGTAAACTTATTCAGGGCTCTCATACAGTTTATAGAGCTGTGGCATCATGGCCATAGTATGGTTGTAGAATGCTGCCATTCCCCACCCCTCCCAAATTTTCCTAAACTTTTTTTGCAGTTAGTTCCCACTCTCACCCCAGTCCCAGGCGGCTGCCGATCTGCTCTCTGACTCTGTCCTTTCTGGACATGAAATGTACATGGAATCATAGGATTTTTTTTTTTAATTTCTTAAATGTTTATTTTTGAGAGAGAGAGAGATGGTGCTAGCAGAGTAGGGGCAGAGAGAGAGGGGGGCACAGAATCTGAAGCAGACTCCAGACTCCGAGCCGTCAGCACAGAGCCCGATACGGGGCTTGAACTCACGAACCGTGAGATCATTGCCTAAGCCAAAGTCGACCGCCCAACCGACTGAGCCACCCTGGCGCCCCTATCCCCTGTATGGTCTTTTGTGTGTGGCTTCTGTCACTGGGCGTAATGTTTTTGAGGTTCATCCACGTTGTAGTGTGTATCATCATATCATTCCTTTTTGTTGCCGAATAGTATTCTTCTGTGCGGATGGACCACATTTTGTCAATCTGTTTACCAGGTGATAGACGTTTGGATTGTTTTTAGGGTGATGATTATGAACAGTGCTGTTATGAACCTTAGCATGGAAGTCTTCGTATGGACATATGTTTCAGTTTCTCGGGCACATTTCTAGGAGTGGAGTCGCTGGGTTTTGTGCTTAACTTTAAGAAACTACCACCCTATTCTCCCAAGTGGCTTCGTTTTATCCACCTTTTTGATTATACCGAGTATGCATTGGAAGCTCGTCCTGGTTTTGATTTGTATTTCCTCATACTGAAAGACATAGAGTTACCTTCTCATTTGCTTATTAGCCATTCATATGTCTTCTTTCTTGAGACAACTGTTCAGGTCTTTTGCCCACTTTTTATTGGGTTCATTTATCCTCTTAACGAGTTGTAAGAGTTCTTTATATATTCTGGATACAAGTTCTTTCTGAGATTTTGCAAGACTACTCTTTCCCCTTCCCCCAGTGAAAAAAAAACTATGTTTTCATCCTTATTCGCTACATTTGGATAAACTCGGTACAGCCATCTTAGGGAAGAGACCGTGGAAACAGGTCATTTGACTGTCTTTGTTCCGTCCTGGTGAGGGCTCCAAGGAGGACGGGCAGGTTTACAGTGGCTCTGTGTTTGGCTGACATAGCCTCCTCCAGAGGTTCGGTGGCAGGCATGCTTGGGCAAGAAAGCTCTTCGTGTAGTGACGAGCAGCGATGCAGCCCTCTCCATGTCCTGAGGGACGCGATCCGGTGAAGGAGCAGCCACGTTCATTGGCTTTTTTTTTTTCCTTCTTTAACCAAGACACTGTAGCTTCTGTGTAAGGCTGTTTCATGGAAGTTCCTCTGGACACACATACACACACACACACACTCTCTCTCTCTCTCTCTCTCTCTCTCTCTCTCTCTCTGCATCCTGGCTTTGGGCTTAACTATCAGCTCTACCTTTGCAGGCTCTAGGACTTTGGGCAGGTTTTTTTCCTTCCGTGAGCCTCAGTTTCTTCATCTATAATATAGGACCTAGTGTCTACTCTGAAAGGCTGTTTGTTGCTGGATTAGAGATAGCAGACATAAATTCCCTGACATGTAATAGGGTCATTCAATCATTTTTCTCATCAGTCGTGTGGGAAAGAGGCCTTAGGGAAGCTTGATAAGGGAATATTTAGTTCTCACAGTCTCTAGTTAAGTCTTTCTCTCTCCTTTTTTTTTTTTTTTAAATTCACCGTGTAAAATGAATTCTGGCTGTAGATTTGAAATTTCTAGCCCAGGAACATAGCTTTACCTTATTTCCAAGAATAATATGCCTGTGTGAGGGGAGTGAAGCCTGCGGAAGTTTGTCGACCTAACTCATTACGGGTCTCGGCGGCGTCGGTAGAGAGGGGGTCAGGTCTCAGACCGTCGCGGCTGGAAGGGGATCTGGCCGGCCGGGGCGGGACGTGCACGGCCCTCTACAGCCGTACGCTCGCTGTTCGCCCCTCGTCCGTGTGTCCTCTACTCCGCGTGGCCCCTCGGAGCCCTTCGCGTCTCTGTCCTGGGTATTGATTTCTTCCTGGTGCCTTTTACTTGCAATATTTCTCCTGTTCCCAGCAGACTCCTAAGTCTCCTTCAAGATCCCTGCCTGTAATTTAACCATGACGTACGAAACCTTTTCTTACTGTCTCTCATCACTGGAACTCTTCTAATATGCCATCTGCACAAGCATTTCTATAAGTTTCGAATTAAGGGAGTTGGGGAATGTTCGGCGAAGGCTGTGAGCAAAGTGTTTGACTTCTTCAAGGCTCAGCGTCCTTATCAGTGGAAGGAGGGTAGTACTTTCTTTTGTAAGTGTTCCATTTTTAAAAACGTTCTAGGTGAAGAGCGACTTCCGGGTCCGTGTGATGTTTCCCTGCCTATACCTTCTGTTTTCCACGTAGGCTGGAAAGTCTCATCTCGTCCCTGGGTCCTACTGGGTCTGATTTTGTGGTTCTTGGCAGCATCGTGCTTCCTTGTAGAAACGGTGGGGGTTTTTATCACGTAACTTCCTACCTCCGAGTCCTGCCATGCTGCTCCGGATCTGCGGATGGACGAGGGTCGTGAGCCGGGAGCATGCAAACGACGGCCGCCTCTCTTCTCCCCCCTCTTCTGGACCTGGTTTCTTCGTCAGCCCCTGGCAGTCACGGTTTGCCTATTTTGACTCCGTTTGAGCTTGCTGAGATTTTAGGCTGTCAGAATAATTCGGGTCTCTTGACCCAAATCCTTATTATTTTGCAAATGGAGGGATTATAACTCCGCTTTCCAGTAGGTTGGCCTAATACTTTGTATGTAGGCAGTTGATCGTGTTGTAGTGAGAAGTTTAACAGGGCCATCAAAAAGAATGATCTGACTAAAGATTATTAATCACTGGGACTATTTATAAATTTCTTTGTTAGCAGTTTTCAGAGTCGGGTAGTTCGTCTCTTCAGGATTGTTTAGAGCAGCCAAGTAGTTAGGCGTGAGCGGCAGAGAGCCTCACAGCCAGAGCTGGCTACCATTTTGTGAGTTACCGTTAAGACACACGATAGAACTCCTCAGCCCTGTGTTCTTCAGCAGACGACCAGTGGCAGGTGGTTTAGAAGGAAACCAACTAGTTACATATAAGATTAAAAAAAGGCCCCATAGTTGGTGGCCAGTATGGTTAGGTATTTCAGTTATAGATTAAATATTTTCATTTTCTTAATAGCGTCAGCTTATGCCATTATACTGAGCTGATTTAGGGTTGATTTCGAAAGGCTGGGGAGTTAAGGTCTTTGTGTTAGAAAATTTCGTGCCCCCAGAAAATTTCAGTAAATTCTGTGTAATCGTACATTTAAACAAAGGCCCAACTCTCGTCTCACTGGGGGTCGTGTTATTCTGTTTAGCTTTTATCTGTTGAAAACTCTTCAGTGGGTATCGTGAAGTGAATACCATGATTGGGCCCCAGTCTTTTCCCTTCCGTGTTGTGGAAGGTACTCTGTTTTGGCCACACTGTGGGATGGGTAGCTTTGAAACTGGATGTGGGTTTTAATTCTAATTTCTTTACTTATGGCATTTTATGTGTTTAAATACCACCCTTTCCCATCATGTATTTTTAAATTTTTTAAATGAAAAAAATTTTTTAATTTATTTGAGAGAGCACACATGTGTGAGTTTGAGAGAGGGGAAGAGGGAGAAAGAGAACCTTATTTATTTATTTATTTACTTTGAGAGAGAGAGAGCAAGAGTGGAGAGGCAGAGAGAAAGGGAGACAGAATCTCAAGCAGGCTCTGTGCTGTCAGCACAGAGTCCAGTGGGGGTCTCGAACTCATGAACGTGAGATCATGTCCTGAGCCAAAGTCAGTAGTTGGATACTTAACTGACTGAGCTGCCAGGTGCTCTGAGAGAGAGGGAGAGAGAGAGAGAGAGAGAGAGAGAGAGAGAGAAAGAAAATCTTAAGCCGGCTCCATGCTCAGTGCAGAGCCCAATCCAGGACTTGATCCCGTGACTCTGGGATCATGAACTGAAGTCAAGAGTTGGACGCTAAACCAACAGAGCCACCCAGCCACCCCTTTACTACCATTTAAGTCCCACTTCAAAGGTTGCCTCCTCCATGAAGTCTTGCATGATGCACTTATGTGGGAACAGACTCTTAATGTCCACTGAGCTCCCGAGGTGCATTGTTTCCACTTCATAATAGCATTTTATGTACTTAGTGTTGGCGACCCGTAATGTTCTGTGAGAATAAGGCCCTGTCACACTTCTTTTTTTTTTATTTTAGTTTCTTTACTTACTTTTTTTTTTTTTTTTCTTTCTTACTTACTTTTATTTGCATTTATTTTATGCAGAATTTACTCCCGGGCTGTAAGTTTTTGTTTCTTTGGTTTCTTCTGGGATATCTTTTTCTTCTGTGCAACTGCCTCTTCCGGTTTAGGAACAACCTGCTCTTTTCCCGTAAGGATCACCTCAGTGTGGCAGGGAGAGCTCGTGTGTGGGTCAGTCCGACCGTGAGCCCTGTACGTTCTACGCCGCATCTTGGGGGCTTGATATGCTCAAGGACCAGAGACTCTACAACTAAACCCTGAGGTTCAGCATTACTCTCTGCGTTTTTAAGCAGGTGCAGTAAAAATTCAGCACTCCCTTTGGGCCACCGACCCTGTATTCAGCCCCACGGCTTGGCCTGGGCACACCTACCCACTCCACCGTCGTCGCGATGGAATAGCACACACTGCACAGTGACATCTTTCAGGTCCTTGGTGGCTTCTTGGGTATGCACACCCTTGATGGCTTGGGCAGTTTCACGTGTGTTCCCAAAGCGAACACGGAGATTCAAACCTCTTAATTTGCATGATTTTGTCGAGTTTTCCGCGTCTAGTGAAGAGCGAACCATTTTCAGAGATCACCTCAGGCCACTAATGGGAAGAGCACTTTTTTGTGCTGTTTATTTATTTATTTTGAGAGAGAGAGAGACCAAGCAAGCAGGGGATAGGCAGAGAGAGAGAGAGAGAATTCCAAACAGCCTCTGTGCTGTCAGCGCCCAGCCTGATGCAAGACTTGATTCCTTAACTGTTGAGATCATGACCTGCGCTGAGATCAGGAGCTGGCCGCTTCGTCAGCTGAGTCACCCGGGTACCCCTGTCATACTTCCTGATATTCTCAAACACTTTGCTCAAAGTAAGGGCTCAGGAAGAATTTGGTAGTGGGATAAATTAAAAAGTAAACTTCTCTTTAGCCTTCTTGAACTATAGAGACTACTCTGTTGGGATTTTTTTTTTTCCTGTGGAAGTTTAAAAAAAAAAAACTTCGTTCAGGCTTTCATTAGGTGTTTTACGTTTGCTTTGCCAGAGCCATATAAAAAATTAAGACTTAAGTAGGTAGATATCTGATCTTCAGCAAGAGAGTGCCTCTTACAAGTTTAATGGTTTTGGTCAAGTGGATATTAAATGTAATCTGCCATTTTGTGGAGCCATAGAAGGCTCTTAAACCACTCAGTAAACATCCTTATTGAATTAGTAGAACTTCTCAACAAGGCCCTGCCCATGTATCTCATATTCTGAGGATCTTTCATTGTCCTTAGAGTACTTTCAGCCTGCCCTCTCTCTCGAAGCCTCGTCTGTCGTGTGGGTCATCGAGTCATCCCAGCTAAAGATGCTTTGAGCTCCTGAATTCTGTTATTTCGTTCCTGGTCTGGAGAGCCCATGCATTAATTCTAGCAGGTGTGTCTTAATTTTGGAGTAACAAGTGGGGGCTCCCAGGGAAAGAGCGCTAACGCGAATCGAACACTGATTATGTGTCAAGCCCTGTATGAAGCATTTAGCGAGTATTATTTCATTCCTCCCATTCGGAGACGAGGAAACCAAGGCTCAAAGGGGTTTAAGTCATCGGCCAAGGCTTTGTAGCTGAGAGTTAGTAAAGTTGGGGTTTAAATCTAAATGTGTTGGATTGAGGAGTTTATGATAGTTCCACTGAGCATATGTCTTTTTCTTATTTACTTTCAATTGAATTTGAATGTTTTTGTTTGTTTTTTGTTTTTCGTTTTTTACACTTGCATGTTTGATTTTTCGTTAGGCAGTAGCAAGTGTTATTTCCCTACTGGTTCCCCTCTCCAGCCCTATACCGAGGGGGTGATAATTCTGTCTTCTGTTTCTATAGTCCTGTCTCCTTTCCAGATCACTTTCCTGTCCCTCCTCATTTGATCCTGGTGAGCCCCAGTGAGGTTGGCATGTGGGGGCTGGGGGCGTGGGGGGAGAGGGCCGTGTCCTAATCTCCACTGGCGGATGAGGAAATTAAGATGTCCAGTTTCATGAGAGATTTTCCAAAGGTGGTAATAAGTGGCATATGAAGTACGTGGACACAGTGGATGAAACATGTAAGCGGTGGTCCTGTAGGAAGGATTCGGAGGACCTGGAGCCCCGCCCTCTGGGCTTCCTTTTGCCCTGAGGGGCCTCAGCTGATTGGAACACGGTTTGAAAACCGCCGGGGAATAATCCAAGAACCTTAGTGTCGGGCAGATCTGGGTTCACAGTTTTAGTTTGTGCCTGCCCTTCAACTTCTCTCAGGCCTGGGTCCTCACTTGGAAAACGGGTGCGCTTTTGTAGGCTTGCTGATAAATCTTAGTTAGCTAAAGGACGTGCCGGAGCCTCGCGCAGTGCCCCCTCGGCTTCTCCAGAGGAGGGATCGAGCGGTCGGGAAGTGCAGTTCACCCCGCGCGGGGCTCCTGCCGGAGCGTGTGGGGAGCTTGCCACTGAGGCCAGGCCCCCCGGAACTGACAGCGAAGTACTTTGTACTTGACCCAAGGTTCACACAGGACCTTTATCAATACTTTAGAATAGGGATGGGCAAACATTTTCTGCGAAGGATCCGGGAGCAAATATTGTGGGTTTGGGGCCATACGGCCTGTGTTGCAGCCTCAGCTCTGCTGCTGTAGCTTGTGCGCAGCCGTAGACGCATGCGAATGAGTGAACGTGGCTGTGTTCTAATAAAACTTTATTTGTGGGCTCTGGATTTCATGTAATTTCCACATGTCATGAAATATGCTTCTTTTGATTTCTTTTCCCCAACCATTTAAAAAACGTAAAGACCATTTAAGTCATGGTCTGTATGTGGGTCGTACAAAAACAAGGGACAGGCTGGATTTGGTCCACGGACCACAGCTTGCCGACTCCTTATGTAGACATTGCTTGTTGATAGTAAGTGCAGTTTTTGACCCGGTGAAGAATAATTTAATTTAAAAATGATTGCTATTGAGGAAGCATTGATACTAGAAAAGGCTTAATTTCACAGTCAGAAAAGGCAGGATTGTTTCTCTCCCACTGCTGTCAGGAATCGTCCCCTGCTCACTGCTCTCTTTATCGCCGACCACGTGGTTAAAATTAAGCAGCTCTCCTCCTCTCAGTAATGCCTGCGTGAAAAAGTTTCTAAATAAAGACCATAGTATAGTGGGAAGACCATGAGTCATGAGGGAGGCAGGAAACTGACTTTTCCACCAATTTTGACCTTGGGTATGTCACTTTACTTCTTTGGGCCTTCAGTTTCCCCGTGTAAATGAGGAAGTTGGGGACCATAATATCTGAGCTCTGGGCCCACTCTGACATGCTCTCGTTCTACTTTTTTTTTTTTTTTTTTTACTATTCACTTATTTTTGAGAGAGACAGAGTGTGAGTGGGGGAGGGGCAGAGAGAGAGAGAGAGAGAGAGGGAGGCACAGAATCTGAAGCAGGCTCCAGGCTCTGAGCCGTCAGCACAGAGCCCGCCACAGGGCTTGAACTCGGAAACCACGTCATGACCTGAGGCGAAGTTGAACGCTCAACTGACGGAGCCAGCCAGGCGCCCCAGTATATATATATATATTTTTAGTTATTGCACATTGTACTGGTTTTTGCATTGTATCGGGGAGTATTAAACAAAGCAGGTTATTTCCACTGCGTTAACGCTAGCCATTTCTGAAGAGAAAGGCAACCGTGACTTAAATTCCACATACGTTACCGTCAGCGCTGTTCACTTAGTGTTCTGCCATCCTGAGCCAGTTAACCTGTTTGGAGATGAGCTACAGACGCCAAGTGAGGGGGACTGGGGACACTGGAAGAAGAATATCCTGACTACGTAGGGGCTCAGGAAAAAATTCGTAATTGGAAACCTTTCCCCACGAACCTGAGTCACCCTTGAAGGACTCTTGGCTCTCCTGGGGTGGGAGGAAGAAAGGGAGAGAGCGGCGGAGCAAGTGGCTATATCCGTTCTTGTCAACAGAGGGCACCCAGAGCACAGCCAGTGCTTTGTGACCCAGGCCGGGCTCTGTCCCGCCCCCCAGGCCGGCCCTGGCAGCGTGGACTCACAGTGTGTCTGTCTCTCTCTCACAGTGTTCTCTCTGTGCCCACATTCTGAGACATTCGTCCCACGCTAAGGTCAGATATTTTATATGCAGTCATAGTAATTACTTGCTTTCGCCTTAAGTGGAAAACCAGTTCCTTCCATGTCTTGGAGTGAATTCCCTCGAGTTGGAAAGTCTGGGTTTCGGGTGAACGTGCGTATCCGGTTGTAACGGAGTTCAGTCTCCGGGCAGCAGACGGTCCTGAAGGAGCCCTCGGGATCTGCGCAGCACGTCGAGAGGAGACTCCGTCCTGGGGTGCTCCAGACCAGCGGCATCGGCGCCACCTGGGAACCTACCCAGTTCGTGGTCTGCCCCTCCCTCGGACCCGCCAAAGCAGAAACTCTGGGGAGGGGGCCCAGCCTTCTGGTTCGGCAGGCTCTCCAGGTGACTCCAAGGCCCACTCAGGCCGAGAACCCCTGCCCGAGACTTCCCGAAGACTCCGCCGGGGCGTGCATCGTCATCGCCATCTTCCACACCAGAGCCCCGAGCCTAAAAGGTTTCCTGTGTGTAGTAAGTGGTAGATTGGGGATGGGGGTCCTGGTCCGACCCCAGCGCCATGCTACAGAGTCCGCAAGGAAAATGCGAAGAGACATCGTATGGTTGAAATTCATTAAAAAAAAAATTCCTGGGGCACCTGGGTGGCTCAGTTGGTTAAGCGTCCGACTTCAGCTCAGGTCATGATCTCACGGTCTGTGAGTTCGAGCCCCGCATCGGGCTCTGTGCTGATGGCTCAGAGCCTGGAGCCTGCTTCAGATTCTGTATCTCCCTCTCTCTCTGCCCTTCCCCTGCTCATGCTCTGTCTCTATGTCTCTCAAAAATAAAATAAAAATGCTAAAAAAAAAAAAAAAAAAAAAAGTTAAAAAAAAATTCCTAAAATGTTTTTCTTAAAAGTAATATACATTCATCAAGGAAAATTGAGAAAACCCAGTAGGCCAAAAGAATAAAATAAAAACTGCCTTAATACATTTAACTTTATCTTTTCACTGTTTGTCGATCTAGTCTTGTTTCTGTGCAGCTGTTTGTGCGCATACACACATTTTAAAATTCCTTACGAAATGTCGGCATGCTGTGCAGACTTCGTGGGATGCTTCCCGCTCCTTCTGACTCTACTGTAAATATCTTCTTATGCCATTAGCTACTTTTTAAGTGTATTCATTTATTTTGAGAGGGGAAGGGGCAGAGAGAGAGGGAGAGAGAGAGAATCCCAAGCAGGCTCTGTGCTATCAACATGGAGCCTGGCACGGGGCTCCAGCTCACTGAGAGTGAGAGATCATGACCTGAGCTGAAGTCAAGCGTTGGATGCTTAACCGACTGAGCCCCCCAGGCGCCCTGCCATTAGCTGTCTTTATAGCGACATTCTTCATGGCCGCCTAGGGTTCCATTAGAAGTTTCCATCCTAATTATTTCTGAAGTTCGCCGGAAGTTGTTTTGATGCCACGGTAGGCTTTCAGGAGGAAGGGGATACCGGGTGCTGTGCTGGGGGTGGCTTACCACATTACAAGGAAGGCAATAAATACAAATTATGCTTGAGGAGGGAGCGTAGAGCTGAGGGGACAGTACTGAGCCTGAGGTTTGAGGTTAAAGTGAATCCAGAAACAGGAAAAAAAAAATTGAAGCAAAAAATTCAGAAGGATTAGGAATGGACTGGGGCTCTGGGTGTGAGAGGTGGGTTAGAACAAAGTGAGAAAGGTGACAGACAACTTGATGGCAGCAAAGGTCCGCTTTTTTTGCTGCCTTTCTGATAGAGAGGCTGACCTGCTGGATGACAGCCTGAAAAAAACTGGGCATAAGACTTCTATAAATAACAGTTATTATTTATTGAGTACCTTCTGTGAGCCAGGCATCATATTAATCATTTACATAGATTTTCCCATTGAACTTGTATAAGCACTGCATGCATTAGATGCATTAGGTAGTGTTTCCCCATTTTGCAGAAGTGGAAACTGAGAGTGAGGCAGAGTCACGTGGTCACGCGCTGTGATTGGAACCCAGATTTGTTGAAATTCCCAAACCTGGGCTTCCATGTTATCATTGATCTTCATTCCTTTTCGTGGTGTTGCAGGTCCTTAGCCACGGCTGCGGTAGAGGCGGTTGGGGAGGGGGTGCGGTGGGAGGGGTGGGGGAGGCTACTACCACTTCAGGGACAGGGAAACTAGATGTGGAAGGAAGGACAGTAAAGTCCAGACAGAGCAGGGGTGGACTTTAAGACCCCAAGCGAAGCTGCCTTCCGGCCCAGTTATCTCGGGAAGGGTGTCAGCCTGCGCAGCGGAGCGGGGGACTGGAGTAGCAGGATGAGCAGTTGATAGAAGGAGCGAGGGCCGGCGTTTGGAAACAAGGGGCGGCCAGAGACTCATATCTCCCTCGTTACAGTTCCCTTCCTAAAGGAGGCGGTGATTCTTTTGAGGCATTGTAAAACAGCTTCATTGCATATAATTCGATGCTGTGCAGTCCGTCCATTTCAAGTGTGCAGTTCGGTGGCATTTTAGTGCGTGCTCAGAGTTGGGCAGCCATCACCGCGGTCAGTTTCACAGCATTGTCATCACTCCAAAAGGAACCTGTGTGCCCCTAAGCTATCATGTCCCCGTGCCTCTATCCCCCTTGCCCCCGAGCCCTAGGCAACCGCTGGTCTCTACTTTTCTGTCTTACAGATTTCCCTATTCTGATGTTTGCATAAAATAGATCCAGTATAATGTGTGATCTGACTGCTTTCCCGTAGCGTGTCTCCAGGGGTGCTCCACGATGTGGCATGCGTCAGCGCCTCGTTCTTTTCTGTTGTTAAGTAATCCTCCATTGTGTGGACAGACCACGTCTTATTCATGTGTTTATGTTGGGAAGGGAAAGGTACAGAGAAGGGGACAAAAAATAAGAAATCTTTTTTGTATTTTTGAGAGAGAGAGACAGCATGAGTAAGGGAGGGGCAGAGAGAGGGAGAAACAGAACTTGAAGCAGGCTCCAGGCTCCGAGCCGTCAGCACAGAGCCCGACACGGGGCTCGAACTCATGAACCGCTAGATCATAACCTGAGCTGAAGTCCGACGCTTAGCCGATGGAGCCGCCCAGGCCCCCCCCAAAATAAGAATTCTTCCCCCGATTTAAAATGGAGAGAATGGGCAGCTACCGGGAAAAACCACCCTCCCAGGCTCCCTTGAGGAGCGGCAGCGAAAGGCCTAGGGAGCTAGGACGTGTGGCGTCTGCTGCCTCCTGGGCCGTCCGTGGCAGAGCGGCAGCCGCCCTGACCTGGCCGCGTGCGGCATTCAGGGAGCTCATTGTGTCAGTCGTGTGTGTTGGCCGGTGCCGCTGCTCCCCACAATGCCTCCCGTGGAACCGGAGCGGCCTCCGCTCATCTGATCTGGGTATGTTTCCCGTGGTTGCTGCAGCCCTGGGTCCCCAGAGAGCCCTCTCCAAAGAGCTGCCAGTTTGGTGCGTGCTGGCAGTTGGAAGATTATTTCTGGCCATACGATTCGTTCAGTGGAGGGAACACCCATCTTCCAGGTTCTGATCTTTCGGCCAGAAAACGTAGCAGCTGCCGTCTCGTTCATCCTCAGCAGCATGATCGGAGGGCTTCTCTTGCAAGCAGACGAGGTGCCCTCCCGGTGCCAAGCGCCTTTACTGTTGCCCCATTGCTTTCTTTTGCTTTCCTTCCTGATTTGACATTCAAGGAACAGAGAGTCCTGACCTTCATAAAATGAATGAACTGGACCAGGACTGCAAGTCCCAGACCTTCTAGTTTGTGTTCCAGAAGGGTCGTGGCTGGTGTTCTGCTGTGCCCGAACTTTCAGTCTAGTTGAGAGAATACACCGTAATCGCTTGTCGCAGGGTCCCAGCTCTTCGGTGGCACGTCACCGCATCGCCCTTGGTCTGCTGCTGAGGAAACCGAGCTCAGGGCAGAGGACTACCCAAAGCCGTAGTTGTATGTTCTCAGAGCTGTTGCTGGCGGCAGAGCTGGGTCTGTGGGCTAAAGCCTTCCTTCTCAGTTCACTGCTTTTCCCCCGAGTGTGATGCTGTTTCCTGATGGCCGTGTGCTGTCGTGACTAGGGAGTGGCCCAGCCCTGCCCCAGTCCATCAGCAGTGCAGGCTTTGTGGCGTGTGTGTGCCAGTTGGACAGACTGGGGTTGTGAGGATGAGACTCCGTAAGCGAGAAGGGGAGCCAGAGCACTGGTTTGTGAGTTTGGTGCCACTGGCCTATGGCACCCAGCCCCTCCTGGCCTTCCCCAGTGCTGCGGTTTCAGTGAGAGTTCGTGTTTTTGATTAAACGAGTGTCGCTCTTAGAGCGTCCCAGGCCTCTCTGCTAAAAAATATACGTGCTGCCGCCTCAGCCCAGCAAGCAGTAATCTCGAGGTGCCTGTCTGAAAAATGTTTGCTCTCGGCTGCTCCCCGCTCGGCATAAATTGTTCCCGGCATGGTGTGAAGAAAAGAGACCAAGGCACTTCTCCCCCAGCGCGTGGCCCCGCTCCCTGTCCCCCAGTCTTGGCGCACAGAGCTCCAGAGCGCACCTCGTTTTCCAGCGCCCCGCCAGCCCCCATGGTCCCGATCGAGTTCTTCAGCGTCCCCCTCACTGCCGGCATCAGGCTCAAAAGCAACCCTTTCACGGCAGAGCACGCTGAACGGTACTTCCCTTCCCCCCCCCTCGCGTCCTTTCCGTCCCATCCTCCCTCGCGCGGTGAACTACTTCGCGGGGAGAGGTGGTGGCCTTCACTCTCTTCCCCTAGCACTCGGCACATTGCTCAGTAGATGCTCATTAAATAGTCCTAGGCATTTTCCTGCTGTTGACCCATCTCCGACCTGAAGGGTAAGGTGCAGGGATGCTACACTTGCCAGCTGGCGGTGTTATCTCCTCAGAGAAGGTGTGTTACAGCCCTCGGGAATAATTCATAGTGACAGCTACTACTTATCGAATGCTTACTGTGCTAAGTACACACACACACACTCTCACACACACACACACACACATACACACACACACACACTCCGTTCCCCATCCTTCTTAGCAGCCTTCCCTATGAGGGAGGTGTGGAAGCCATATTTGACAGATGAAGAAACTGGGCTTGGGAGAGCCTTAGGCCACAGAGCTGGAAAGTAGTGAAACAGGTATTTAAACCTAGGTCTGCCTGGCACTGCGGCCTATGTTTTTAATAACCATGCAGAACCTCCTTGAGTAGTTAATTTGCCGAACATTCCTGTGGAAGAGGGCTGAGTCACTTCTCTTCCCTGGGATTTATAAATGAGACCTCGGTGCCAGCAAAGTTTGGATCAAGTTTGGCGTGGGGATTGTAGAGCAGACACAGAGGGGAGACATTCGGAGCCTCTGCCACTTCCGGCAGCTGATTTGCTTTGGCCCTGGGTTGAGGAATCTTCACTCTTTGGGTCAGGTCATTACTAGCCTACACAGTTCTCGAGGGATGGGTCTGCCTGGCCGTTCCGGGTTGTTTCGGGTGGGCCTTGTCCTAGTTCCGGGGACCTCACTGAGGCAGGCTCACATTCGTCACTGGGCTGACTTGTTTCTTCAAGGGCCTCCTGTGGCCATCCTTCAGTAGATGGCTTTCTCTGATTTTACTTTGGTGCACTCCCTCCCCACCCCCCATTTCAGTTTCTGGGAGTTAAAATTGAGTCGTTGAGTTGTAGCCACAGGTGAGGACTCCGGGAATGCAGGTTTCCTTGGCTCTCCGGTGGCCAGTCCTGTGGAGTCCCCGGAGCATATTGGGGCTCGGGGTTGACTCTGATTCTCTGCTCAGAACCGAAGTATTTTGTGTATACCCTTGAAATGGGAGAGAAACTTCTGAGGGATCCAGAGTTGTCAGGGTCATAAGGGTTTTGAGGAGATCGGCCCTCTCCCCTGGGGGAAAGAACGTAGCCAGGACTGAAGGGCATTGCCTCACCCAATCGGTTAAGTGGCCCCATCCTGGATTAATAACTTGGGCAGACTTCCCGATGGCTTTGGCAAGGTATTGGGTTTCTCTCTCCCCAAACCCTCCCTTCTCTCTGCCCCGCACATGTGTGCTAACGTAATTACAGAGAGGTTGCGTCTTGCCATAAGATATCCTTTTTAAAAAGGAAGGGCCGCCTCTTAAAGAGGATGGAGAGAAATTCAGGGGAGGGAACGTGATTGTGTAGTCTTGTCATGTTTTCGGAATGGCAGGCTTTGAGGAAAATGGTAGCGTAGAGGCCAGCAGGCTGTTCCCGCCGCCGCCGCCGTAAGGGCAGGGGGGCCGGCAGGATGGTGGCGGTGTTGATTTCAGGCACCTAGAGCAGGAGCGTTCCTTACTAATTTTGTGCCAGAGCAGTATTAAACTGCCTTTTCGCATGCGCTCGCTCCTCTAGATTGTTCCAAGCGCTCTCTTGTTCGTGACGGTCAGAGGTTACAGTCTTCTGAGTTGGGTGGGCAAGTGTTCAGAAATATTTTACAGATTTAGTCGAAAACCTGAGCAGATGCTCCTGCTCTTGTTTACCCGCGGGGATCGGGTGACTTTCTTCCCCCCTTGCCTCTTCCCCACCCCTGCGGGAGCCGACCAATCACGGCGAGGAGTGGATTTCAGTGCCTCTCCGGCCTCCTCCCATAGGAGTCTGCCCAGCCCAGGCTCTCTGGAGCCTCGGCCCAGGCCGAGTGCTTAACTCTTGGCTGTCTGAATCGCACGGAGCTGCTGACCTTGCAGCTAGCTGCTTCTCTGGTTCACGTTGACCCTCTGAGCCCGTATAATGTTAAGCCCAGCTGGCTGCGTCTCCAAGGCAATGTTCCTAATGAGGCAAGGTGCAATGCATCGAGCTTGCAGAAGCTGATTTTTAAGCCTTAATTCTGCCAGTCACCAGCAGCGTAACCTTGGGAAAGTTCCTTTCCCTACTTGGACTTGAGTCCCTTTCCGCTAAGTTAGACGGGAAGGAAAGGGAGAGGACAGACATTTGTGACATATGCCAGCGGCCGGCATTTTGCAGATGGCTAGCCTGAGGTTTGAGGACAAGGAGTTAACCTGTATCGCGTGCCTCTTCTGAAGCAGTTTGCTTTCTACAGTTTGCCTTCTGCAGGGCACACGCCATTCGTCCGAGTTTAGAGAGGAGAAGAGTGGAGGTTAGGGAGGCTGTCTGACTTGCCCAAGGTCAAAGTTAGGAAGGCCCATCTGGCTCTAATGCCCAGGCTTTCTTCCGTTCCACTGGCTGGCTCAAAAAGCCTGAGAATTCCTTCTAGCATTTTTCTTCTCATGCTCTGAAAGCTTTATCTCCTTAGTGGCTTTTAGCCTTGCCCTGTAGAAGATCAGACACTGCCATCTTCCCGTTCACAGCCCGGTCCCTAGAGCAGGTGAGTGACTTAGACGGTCCCGCCATCTCCCGAAAGCCATTGAAGAAGATGGTTCAGTTTTCCCCTTTCGTCCGTAGAAACGTTCTCATCCTTTCTTGCCGTCATCTCCCTCTCCCCGAGCACCCCTCTTCCCTCGTGCAGGGCAGGTGTTTCCTTTCCTGTTTGCCACTGTCCCAGAAGTACGGCATGGCCGAGTTAAGGGAGGGGCGGGATTTGGAAGAGTTAAAACAAAACAAAACAAAACAAATTCCTTTGCTCGAAGATCTTCCGTGACAGAGATACTGCAGTATTGGGTTTACCCCCATCCAGGCTCCCTGACATCTCCCCCCCTCCCTTGTTAGGAGCGCCCCCATTTGAAGAGCTTTGTTTTTTCACGATACCCCTATAAATTCTCCTCGCCGTCTGCGTTACTAGGGGCATCTCGCCCCACGGGACACTTCGTGTTTCTCTTCCTGGAGATTTGACTTTGAAATTCACAGAGAAAATAGCTCTCTTTAGGTGAGTTCTTACTGATGTTCTGTTGGTACCAATTTAAAAGAAATTGTAATAGTGGCCCTAAGATGTCAGATTTGCCACGAAGTCTTTTTCATTTTGTGTCTTTCGTCGTGGGCTGAGGAAAAAAAATGACAATAAGCAGATCTATTAATAACTGCAGTTTATTTAGCCAGGCCCTAACCTCGGTGTTCAATGTACATTGTTTCTGATTTTCGTAGTAGCACTGCATTTACAGATGAAGGAATACAGGTTGAGAGAGGTTATGTCAGAGTCCTCGCTCAAGGTCATAGCTCGTGACGGTGATTCGGCAATTTAATTCTACTTCCAAACCCGCGTTCTTTCTTTAGTACCATGCCGCCTCCGAAAAATGATCCTGAGAGTTCGTGTTAATCATCCGTGTCCACGCCTCAGCTCACCCCAGAAAATCCGTATGTCTTCTCTTAAAAAGGGAAGTACCGTTTTGCGTGATAAAGGTCAGAGTTGAAAACAACTTTTTAAGAGAAGTGTTTCCTGGTCTTTGCCAGCTTTGACAATCAGGGAATTTTTAGCCGATGTTTAGTTTGAACTATTTTTACTGAAATTTACTGAAATCCACCCATTCTTGTTATAAGTGGAGATGCCAAATCACGAGCTGCTTGTCAGACCCTGGAGGGTTGGGCAGGCCGGGCATTTCACCGTGAATTCGGGTGGGCAGGAAGAGGCGGGCCTTCGAAGGTGAGTGATACACAGGTAGATGGACAAAGCAGGTTGAACTTCCTTGGAGTGAGGAAATTCTGTCATTTGCCCTGTCATCTGGTGTATCCCGTGTTCACCATCTCTTTGAGCACGTGAGAGCGAGGATGAGAATCCGCGGTGAGAGGTGCCCGGGTATCACCTCACAGCCGCGTGCTTCTCCCTCCTTTCAGGAATTGCTTGTGATTCGATGCCGCCGCAGTTAGGCTGCCCTTTCCTAAGTTGTGCGCAGCGAGAGGTTCACGTAAGGCAAGTATGCTTGGCCCCAGGGCCCCTGCCATTCGATCAGCCTCACCGGTGTTTCAGCGGTGAGTGCCGCGTGCCTGTTCTCTGCCAGCTGCCTGGCATGGCACTGATGACCCTGAGGTGAATAAGACATGGCCGTTGCCCTTGAGGAGCTCGTAATTGAACTTGCAGTCTCATTCAGGATACAGGACCCAGAGACACAGAATCAACAAAAGGCAGTTATATACTTAAGGTTGTAAAAAAAAAAAACAAGAGACCCAGGAGCAGCACATTTTACTGGGGTTCAGAGATCAAAGGGCCGAGGGTTTGCCAGAGCAGTAAAGACGGGGTTTATTTACAGTCTCGGCCAGCGGGTGGGGCGGGGCGGGGGCAGGCCGAGAGGGAGTGAGGCTCACGCCACTGCTAGGGGAAGGACACCGGGAACGGGGCTCCCTGGACCAGGGTAAGGCCCTCAGCCTTCTGAATTGCTGACGGAGGTCCGACCGGGGGCACCGTCGCTGGGGATGTGCAGGTGCGGGCAGCCGAGCACCAGCCCCGGCAGCGAGGGCCCTGCGGAGATCGCGGCCTTTGGGAAAAAAATGAACAAACCTCTTACGTTTATCGTTTGGTTCCCTGGTTAGCTGTTGAGTACAGCGTTCTCCATGTTGGAAACCTTGACATTTATCCTTGCCGCGTCTGTGAAAGATGGAAAGCTTGAAGCAAAGTCATACCCAGATGAAGACCTCTGCCGGCGCACTTGTCAGGAGCGTGGCTCGCCCGCGTGGCAGTGTTCTTGTTGGCCGCTAAGTCTTTATTAGGTTCTCTCGCAGGTGGCCCACCAGCTGAAGGACTCCTTTCCTCCCCGTTTTCGGTTCCTGAAACTCCCCTAAGCCCCTCTGCTGGCGCTGGCGCTGGGAGATTCTTTCCTTCTCCTCTCCCCCCACCCCATGGTAGCTTAACCTAAGGACCCTGTGGAGGTGAAGATAAATGTGAGAAACTTCAGGATAAAAAGAGCATCAGAGAGGAGAGAAGTCAGGGGAGGTCATGTCAGGCTTAAAGTGGAAACTATGTTACAGCCCAAGCAAGGAGCAACTGATAGGTCTATAAATAGGACCTTTATCTCCTCATAGAAAATTTTTGGCATGGTTGTAGCTTCCCATGTGGGGGACTTTTATATTTACTAAAAATAAACTGTGTTTCAGAAATGATTAAAGTAAGTCCCACTGAACTCATTTATGTTATTAAAAGTGTGGTCATAGCCTGAAAATAAGTTTATAGGGTTTGGGATGTACTATCTTTTGGGAGAACTTTGATATTGAAGCCATCGGTTAGATCCGGATGGAATAGTCTGGTTCACTCAAGCATTAGACAGATTACCTTCTCAGGAGATCATGTTATTTCAGGGTTTTTATTTTTCCTGCTGGTTCAGAAGACTCTCAACCCCCCAGTCATACATCAGACTCAGAAATAGTCGTTATAAAATGAGCGTATATCATCTAGGAAAGGTAGAATACTTCTGATTCCCCAGAAATCACACTGCTTAATTAAAGCCGCTTGGATATGGCCATTCAGCGGACAAGGGTATATAAATCGGCAGTGCCTCTGGTAGCCCTTCTCGGAACAAAAACCTTCACGGGGTCTGACTTTGTCGCTCACGCTCCTGTTCCCCTGACCGTCGTCGTCCTTTTCCGTGCACCCCGGACTCTTGGCATCTGTCTGCCTGTCGACTATTCTCTGACACCCCGGCCAGCTTGTGTGCTTCCTGCGAGTGTATTTGAAAATTAGTAAAAGGCATCTGTTAATTTCAGTATGCTCTTAGAAGATGATGAAAAGCTGAAATCTGGCAAATAGTAACATTGCTTAAAGCCTGTTTCTTGAAGCTATATGACCATGGAATACTTTTCAAAATAGAATGAATGGAACAACACAGCCCCGTGACTCCTGTACAGTGTCTGTATGGATTAAAGGAGTCCTCAGAAACGGTCTCACAGGCGAGTTAATGGCTTCACGGAGTGAATTCATTTGCTTTTTTCAGAACCTTAAGACACATTTTGGAGAAGTTAAATAATTTTTAAGTGTAAAAATGGAAGGGATCAAGCCATTTTTGTTTTAAATATACTGCCTGTGCCTGAGGGCACAGGTTTAAAAAAGAAAAAAGTCTTTTTTGTATCGGGGCCCCTCCCCTTATTTCTCAAATGCTGCATCCCACTTTTGATGAGAAGTTGCTACATACTCTGTAAAAGCCGTATGCACGTATTTAGTATTTTCTTTTGAATGAATAAGTCGTGCACGTATTTAGTATTTTCTTTTGAATGAATAAGTTGTAGCAGTAAACCATTGCTAGCATCGGTTTAAAAATTGCTGGACTAGCTCCGGACAGTTTGTGAAAGGCTGAAACAGGGTTGTAGATTTCAACCGTGTCATATTCCCTAACTGCGCTCAACCTTTTACCACTGTTACTCTTTTTTCCCCCTTGCAACCACTCAACTCCTTTTTTCCCCCCAGTACTTTAGAAAAGGAAACGGAGGTTCCTGATAATAGTATTGTCTGCAAAGTAAAGAGATAAGAAAGTTGGTGAAGGAGGTTTGACAGGGTCACAGAATTCCTTGGGGTTCCAAACCCAGGTGTCTATTTAATTGCTTTCGTATAATTTTTGTTTTGTGATTTCACTTAACCAGTCAGCTAGTATAGTGGTAATTGCACTAGTAATGATAAATATAATGCACCGTGTACAGACTAGTTAGCATAGTCCGACTGCATCCCTGTGATGCAGGCATGATTCCCCCCATTTTACACGTGGTGAAAGTGGGAGAGAGAAAGAGGGAGAGAGAGAGAGAGAGAGAGAGTGTGTGTATATATATATACACATATAGATTTGACTTTTTTCATGCTGGAACTCAGGAACTGTTAAGCTAAAATTACATTTCTATCGTTTTGGTTTCTCTTGTATTGCATTTCTATCATTTTGATTTGTAAATTACAGTAAAATAATTTGCTATCGAAAGGCTCACTTAAGATTAAGTTCAGTTGCGTACAATAGACCCCCCCCCCCCCCCCCCCCCCCCCCCCCCGTGCCGCCCACCAGGTGGCTTCAACGAGAGTGAGTTTTTTGGTCTTTCAGGAGAAGGAAGTCTGGAAGTAGGTGGTCCAGAGCCGATGCGGCGCTCCCTGGTGCTCACAGACCCAGGAGCCTTGCTGTTCTTTGCTTTTCTGTCTGTAGGATGTGGCCCCGACGGTCACTACAGCTCCACCCCTGATTCCTCCCTGCCGAAGGCTTTCAGGAAGTCTCCTCTAGCATTTCTGCTAATATCTCACTGGCCAGAACTTAGTCTCCTGGCCACACCTCACTGCAAGGAAGGTTGGGAGATACAGTGTTTTTGTTCCTGTTTTTGTTTTTTTATAAGGTGTGTATGGTAATGTCCTAGAGTGAAAACTGAGGTAGGATGAAAGAAAGAATATTGGGAAATCACCAGCATTCTCCTCTCAGGGACTATCAGAGTGTCCTGCCCTTGCCTCCCACGTGGTACAGAAGACCTTTCTGTAGCTTTCCTGGGAGCTTTTCAACCTGTCGCTGCTGGATTATCCAGTAAGATGGTTTCGTTCCTGAAAAGTATACATCTTCATGCAAACATTTTTTTTTCAAAAGTTAATATGAGATATTGATAAGGATCATTGCAGTTTCTGTTTCAAGTTCAACTTTGAGTTTTTTGAAATCAGTTCATTCATTGGGATTTCAGATAGTGGAGAGTGAGCGTTTTAGTAAGAATGAAACACAAGTTAAATATTTAGGTGTTTAGCCTTTCAGTTATTTGAAGCCTGGGTAAGCCATTAGATTATATGTTTCTTGGGGATAGAGAACTTGCTTTAAAAAAAAACTTAATATGATTATTGTTTTTTGAATAAACAGTGCATGTATATGAGTCCGTATTCAAAAGGTGCAAAATAGTCATATAGTGGAAAGTTGCTTCCCGATTCCGGTTTTGAGCCCTCCCGGTGCCTTTCCCCTTGAGACAATAGGCATTTTCCATTTTGCGTGTAACTCCTCATCGCGCCCTTCTCCCTGTGATACTGTGCATACATTCATTATTCTGAACCTTTCTTTTGTCACTTAAAATATATAGTAGAGTATTCCAAGAACTTTCTCTACCCCCTCACCCCCTGCCAGAGCTATATAGTGTTCTTTTGTGTGGAGTAACCATACGGCCTTGAACGGAGGATCTTGTCTTGTTCTCGTCTCTGTCTCTGCTCTGTAAACAACATTTGTTCATATTGGTTTTACTGCACATTCGTTCATGTCGGTTGAACCGAATTGGATATTTGACTATGCAGAATATTTTAGGAATGAGTTATTTTTGGTGGTGGTGTATTCCAGCTCGCTCAGAGGATTTTCCCTTTTCTAAAACCCAAAATGTTTAAGATTTCATTATTTTGGAAATAAATCCTTGCAAAGCGTATTATATAACTATATAACTTACATCTTTTTCAGAGTATACTAGTAGACACTTTGTTAATGGTTTTAACACAGTTGTCAGCATCAGTTATTGTTCATGCTAAAAGGGTGGTTTTTCAGGAGCATTTACTGGTTTGGCTCTACCGTATGGCCCCATTTTCACCTTTGTCTGCATTTCAGTGTCTTACCTGCTCTTTAGATTTTTTTTTTCCTGGTCTCTCTTGTTCCTGCTGTGACTGCCTCTGACATAATATTCTCCTTTCTCCTGGTACTCGGTCCTTACTGCTTCCTGGTTCCCTTTCCCAATTTGCCTTTTAAATTTGCAGTGGGCAAATAGCCAGATAACCAGGACAGAGATTTATTTCTAAAATAAAAATAAATAGATTCAGAGAGAAGGCCTGGTGGAGGTTCCCTGCTGATGAAAGTATGTGAGCATCTTGGTATTTTGGGGACTTAGGTGACCTTTTGCTTCCTACTTGTTACCATGCCCTAGAACAGCTCTGTCCAATAGAACTTTCTGTGGCGATGGAGGTGTTTTTTTTTGTTTTTATCTGTTCTGTCCATCAGCCTCATGTGGTTCTTGAGCCCTTGAAATGTGGCTAGTGTGACCGAGGAATTGAAAATTCAATTTTAACTAATTAGATTAAATTCAACTAGTGACTAGAGGTTGCTGTGTTGGATGCATGGCTTTAGACTCGGGATAATTCTATACAGCAAGCTTGATTGTAGTGGAGCTTGGATGGGGATGCTCTTTTACTGTGCTTAGCAGAACACATTTATAGCACTGGAAGGGAGGCAGTTTGGAAGGCTGGGGTTCAAATCAGCTTACAGTAGACGGATTGGCACTGCTTTTTCATTTCAGTGTTAGGATTATTGCAAACTAATATTCTAAAGCCATTGGTGCAGGTATGTCTTTATGGTTTGAGACTAGCAAGAACTTGGAGCCCTTTTGGTTACCAGGGCAAAATTAGTAGTGCTCTGACTTTATTTATAGGACTTAGTTAGTTGCCTGAGTGCCAGAAACTCCTACAAATAACTTTGACCTTTCCTAACAGAAAGTCAAGGGATAAAATGTTCCATAGTAGAAGATCTCAGTTGTTATGTGGTAAACACAAAATGCAGCATTTTGATAGAGAAATCGAAAACATCTAAGAAACCAAAGGAATAAATAAATGATAGATTTTGATACCTACTAGGAAGAAAATAAAACGAGCACTGTAGTAGAGAGCAGGGGCTTGGGCGAAGGATCTCCAGCTAGGGAGAGTGGTCTGGAGAGTTTTATTTGAGGGGGTGTTTTTAAGTCGAGGTCTGAAAGATAAGAAGGAGTCAGCCTTATAGAGGATGAAGCAGCATAAGGAGGGGTTTCAAGAAGAGGGAATAAAGGATCTAGGGGGTGCCGGGGAGAGGGGCGGACTAGATCAGGAACTGGCTCGCTTAGAGCCTGGTGATCGAAGGCCAGGTAACGACGTGCACTGAGGTCGGAGAGGCAGGCACCTCGCAGGCCATCTAGGACCTTAAAGGCCGTTCCGAAGACTCCAGATAGAGAACGTCGTTACGTGTGATGTGAAGCCGTAGCACCAGGGGAGTGATGTGATCTGATTTTTGTTTTAAAAACTCCCCCCGGGCTGCTCTGTGATGAATGTTTTGAAGGGGAGCCGCAGCGGAAGTGGGGGAACAGTGGAGATATCCAGGAAGGAACTGACGGTGGCTGGGTTAAGGTGGTGGCAGAGGAGATGAGAGAAGTCAGACACCCAGAAGTCGCTAATGGGTTCGACGTGAGTGAGGGGTGAGGGATAAGGGAAGGGACGCTGCCGTTCCTAATTGCCAGGTGGTCCCACTTAGGAGGTGGGGAACACCAGGTGTCTGCTGGATTTCCAGGTGGTGGTGGCAGTGGAGAATTAAGAGCCTGGTTTGGGGCCCGGTATGTGGGACTCGTCTGGGAGACGGCTCAGAGTCCTCCTGGAGCATGGGAAGAGGTCTAGGCTGGGGTACAACTTGGTGGTTATTAGCATGGTGATGGTATTTGAAGCAATGGGCGTGGATGAGACAATGCAGATAAAAGAACATGACCCAGGATTGAGCCCCAAGAAACACTTTCTTTTAGAGATCTGTTGAGAGAGAAGCCAGAACAGGGACTGAGAAGAAGTAATCAGTGATGGGGGGGGGGGGTGGTGAGGAGGGGTGGGGAACAGTCCCGACTGTAGTATCTCAGAAGCTTAGAAAAAGAGAAGGTTCTAAGAAAGTTCCCAACTTCGTTAATCCTGCTAAGAGGTCGGAGAAGTCGAGGACTGAAAAATGTCCATTAAATTAAGTAATACGGAAGTCATTGACATTGACCGCTTGGTTTAATGGCGTGAAGGGCTTGGAGACTTTATGTTGAGTAGGTTGAAGAAGAAATGAGGGGTGGAGTGGAGACAGGTGTAGCAGCTTTTTTGAGCAGCATTGCTGCCAAGTGGTGAACAGGGAGGTAAGGGCTCAGAGGAGGATTTTTAAAAGACCACGATCCGTTTCATCATTTGCCTACTCTAGGACATTGGTGTTTTTAAAGTTCTTTTGCTCCTACAGATTGCTGTAATGCACTTCCTTCTACACTTGAGGGGCTTTTCTAAGATAGGAGGTTGGGATTGCTGAGCCATAGGCCATGCGTGTTTCAGAATTCAATAGCTCTTGCCAGACCGACCCCCAAAGTGGTGACAGCGGTGTGCACTTTCCCCATCAGTGCATGAAAACAGAGGGAGGTTTTCTGAGGGTGGCGTGTGTTTATTTGCTGGCACGATAGTGATGAGTGGACGGGATGATGGTGCAGGAGACAGGGCGACCCGCAGAGCAGCACAGGCCTCACCCAGGTGCCTGGGGAGGGGTGTGAGCACACGTGGTGAAACGAGCCGTGACGTCAGGAATGCTTCCTTTGTTGTAACAGAGCACAAGGAAGAGGAGATGCGTGCATTTCTAGATAGGATCGCAGATTTGGTGGACAGTAGACAGTGTCTGAATGCTCATTCATCATTCATTCATTCATTCATTCCAAAGATTTTATTTTTAAGCACCCAGCATGGGGCTCAAACTCACAACCCCGAGATCAAGAGTCAGTCACATATGCTCTGCCGACTGAGCCAGCCAGGCGCCCCTGAATGCTGCTCTTTTAAAATGAAATATTTGGATAAAACAACAGCTGAAAGTCAGATGGTGGGGAGAGAATTGAAGGAGGTTTGAGGAGAAGGCGAGAGTCATTTTGGAGAGCAGGAAGCTTACGAGGGCAGCTTTGGTGGGATTGCTTGGCATTGAGGAGTGCCCCGTTGAGCTTTGTGATCATGAACTTGTAGCGAAGTCAGCCGGCTCGGTTATGTGATCTTTTTCCAGCCGCATTCAGCTGTGTGGGCACAGGCACAGAGAACGCAGATAACTGTTTTGCCGGGATTGGAGATTGGAGTTTTGCCACGTGGCAGGGGTGGAGAGGACACGGGACTGAGGGCGTTTGCAAGGGAGGGATTCTAATTACGGACTGTGGAATCACAGTTGGACAGAGGACGGAGTGGAAGACGTGGCTGCAGTGGGTAGACGATGAAAAAGCGGTGGGGACCCGGGCTTCCCAAGAGGGCAGGACTTGTACTGGAGGGGTAACAGAGGAGTTACTTGGAAGTATGGGAGCTTATTTGAGAGTGCGATTGAAACATAATAAGGAAGAACAGAGCTCTTAAGATAACATAACAATAACGCATCTTCCTCTGTTAGGGACAGTTGCTCTGGGTTCCCTAAACACGACATCATCCGTTTGCCCGTAGCTGTACTGAGACGCGAGCTTCGAGATGCACCTTCTTTTCCTCCTCCACGCATGCATCTGGAGCTCACTTTAGACTTCGCAGAAGGTAACCACAGTTCAGGAAAGGTTTCTGAAACCATGCTCGTAATGACATTGGTCGTGGGAGTAGGAGTGGCGCTTGGCCGGCCGGAGCTGCGGCTTTTGGGAACTCACATCCAGCGTGTGTCCGCTGAGTTCCAAGCCTTGCCGATTCCATTTATTGCTGGCAGTCCCGGTAACGGGCAGAGGCAGCCCGCAGGCTTCTATCCGGGGTAAAATTTCCGTCGATTTTGGCAGTCTTGATTGATTTTATCAGTGAATTAAGTGTAGTACAGTTGAAGCTGTCTTGGAGTCCTACAAACTTGTGTTCAGCTTTTGGCTCCTTTGAGTCTCAGGCTCTTTTTATATGTGAAAAAGGTAGAGCAGGGCCTCCCTTACAGAGATGCTGTGAAGATGCATGGAGAAAATGCACGGTTCTGGCACATGGAACGTGCTGCGAAAGTAATAGCTGCTGGCGGCGTCCTGGGGAACCCAGCCAGCAGGGGTAGACTACTCCCTCCCAGGTCCGTCTCCCACAGGGGCGTAATCCCGACCAGAATGCGGCAACCCTGTCTCTCTGCCTTTCTTCCCAGAGGCTCTGGTGCTTTGTGAGGACCAGCTTTTCCGACTTGAACGTGCCTGCAGACCACCTGGGGCATTTGTTATAATGTTGATTTTGATTCTGTAAGTTGAGGGTGGGGCCCGAGAGTCTTCATATTTGAGTAGCTTCCCACTGATGCTAATGCCGCTCTGTAGGTCATATTTCCAGGAGCAAAATTCTGTTAGAGAACAGCCCTGTGGGAATCCTTGCTATTTTAAGCAGAGAGGAAGCAAGGTTAAAAGAGCCCTATTCTTTGAACTTTTTTTTTTCCCCAACTCAAATTCAGTTGGACCTCATGTGGCCCATTTCTGTAGCTCAGTGTTGTGGTGAGTCTGTGTTGTCTCTACCCGTCCTGAAGGTGAAAGGAATATCAATTATGTGCAGAGGGTTGTCTTGGGTTCCTTCTGGAATACCTTCAGTGTCTGATTTCTCAGGTGTATTTTTATGAGATTGTGTTGGCTCCTCAGATGTGCACGCTTCCCCCACCAGCCTTTTCCACCCACAGAGCAACCTGCATAAAACATGCAGTCTCTTCAATTGTTAGACTTTGTGGCAGGGAATACAGAATGTGGCTCCAAACCCTTCTGAGCGTCTGGCCCCCCAGACTCTTCTTCACATGACAAAATCCAGCATTTTCAGAAGCAGGCATTCAAGATGCATTATAGGGCTAGAATTACTGGCCGCACCCATATTGCTGTCCCCGATAATCTGATTTTTCTTTCTCAGAAGCAGGCATGCCAGACTTCCTCCGAGGGCCCTCCCTGGGACATTTCCTTCTCGGATGCTCAAATTCCCATGTTCTCTCCTCCGAGCTAATGCACAGCCTGCGGAGTTTCAGAGTACGGTCACGCAGCCCGAGGAGGTGTCCCGATAGAACGGAGTGTGTGTGCGTCCTGGCCCTGTGTATGAGAGAAGGCTGTGATCCCTTTCCGAGCGCGTAGCGTGGAATTGTTACACCTTTGTGTCTCTTTATCAGCCGTGAACCCGAGGTTTCCTTATCTGACCGGGACGATTTGGGAGATTGTTTTTCCCTCTGATCTCTTCCTTTCCTTCCCTTCCCTCCCCCCTCTTTTTTTTTAAAAAAGGTAGGAAGATGTAGACATGCAGGAACATGCATAAAGACGGTTCACTGAGCTTGCCTGTGAATTTTTGGAGGTTTTTTGGTGCGTGTGACGAAAACACAGAAGAGTTTGATTTCCAACCAGTTTACCCAGTTTTTAAAACTGTGATCAGAAAAGGGAGAGAATCGTTTAGAAAAGGAATTTACAAACTCTCCTTGTGGCTCCGAAGTTCACAATGGGTCCACTCATGAGAGTTTTGGAGGTCGTTTTCGGATTTTTTGTGACATATTGGAACTTCTATTATTTTGTGTCGAGGAGTTCTTTTTTCTATATGTTTTCCTCCTACTTTGCTCCAGGAGAGTAGGGGTATCTTTATCCCATCCCAAACTTGACGAAAAGAGAACACCATACAGTGACAATAGGCGAAATTCTATTGGATTTGTTTTTTCGGTACTTGGTTAAGAACGAACGGGTCCGTTTTGTGTCTTCGAAGAGTTCGGAAAGACTGTAGTTGCTTCACGCTGTGGTTTTAATTGCAGATATTAAGAAC
Source organism: Paguma larvata (assembly GCA_030068075.1). Taxonomy (NCBI): domain Eukaryota; kingdom Metazoa; phylum Chordata; class Mammalia; order Carnivora; family Viverridae; genus Paguma; species Paguma larvata. The sequence goes on along the minus strand of JAINVK010000403.1, from coordinate 31,284 downwards.
GGAGTAGAGAGAGGTCTGGTAACTTAAGATTTAGGGCATAGACTACGAGACTGCAGAGGAAAGTTGCATATAAAAATTGATTATGGATGTAGCACTTTATAGAAAGTCAAGATTTGCTTTCCCACTTAAAAAAAAAAAGGCCGTCTCAGGTTTAGACTGGGAAGTTCTTACTCCTCTTTTGTACTGGAAATGAGGTAATCCTGCCTTCGGAGGAAGCAGAGACGTTCTGCATAAAGAAAAAGAAAGGTTTGGGTGCGGCTGAGAATACTTGCCCCACCTCCAGGGTTAAAGGAGCTGGGAGTTTAAGGTGGGAGGAGAGAAAAGTATAAGGTATTTCTTATAAGCTATGGCAGAAGGCACGTAGTCGGTGGTGGAAGAAAAGGAAAAGTGACTTGTCTTCGACCCGAAAAGAAGAAGGAGGAATGCCACTGTAGCGGGGCCCTGATGCGGAAGCCCCGCGGCAGGAAGGGTTAGGCTGTCAGGGCCAGGGCCGGTACCTGCGCAGGGCCTGCCTCGCGGGCGCGGCTTGCAGACCTTACTTGGAGATTTTACAAGCAGGCGAGAGCCGTTTCGGCATGTCTGAGGGGAACAGAACCCTGAGGCAGCTGGAAGGTGGTAGGCCTCTTGTTTTTGGGGTTTTTTGGTTTGTTTGTTTCATTTTGTTTTTCCTTTAATTAAAGGAATGAAATATTCCTCAAAACACAGAACGCTTTGAGAATGTAGAGTGCACCTACTGTGTGCCAGGTACCGTGCAAAAGACTCCATGGCCGGAAGTAGACGGACTCTACCCTGAGAGACGTGAATAAAGGAGTCAGGATTGGTAGGTACGAGAATGCAGGAGTGACTGGCAGAAATGGAAGCCGGGTTACAAAGGCCAGGCTCGCGGAGGAGGGAGGGATCGCCACAGCTGGGGTGGGCTTTCGGATTTGAACGTGCAGAAATGGGTAGGAAGTAAGGAAAGAGCGTGGGCATTGATGTGGGGGGGAGTCCGCTCTTTCCCGAATAAGAACCAGGAGGACAGATGATTCGGTGATACCTGTTGTTCACTGTGGAACCTGACGGATCGAAATGTGCCTGGCTCTCGGAGGTACTTCCTCAACGTTTGCACGGCCCTCAGTTAGGGAACGCGGTCACCGGGAACTTGACAGCTCCCGTGGTTCTCTCACTCGAGCTACTGACAGTAAGTCCACAAGGAATACTATTATACATGGTTTTTGGTTGAGCAAACAAAGGCCTCGTCGGGTTGAATAATTTTCCCCCGGCCATGATGATAATACTTGTAGACCCGGCTTCCAAACCCGTGCTCTGTCGCCTGCCCTGTCCCCGTGTCTGGTAAAGAATCCGCAACATAGTAGGCGCTCAGAATCCGTGTGACTCTAAACCCGTGTCCTTTCTCCCTTCAGAAGGGAGGCCGTGTTGATCTGAACTAGGGCAAGTGATAAAAAAGATGAAGGCCCACTTGAGTTTTATGTGTAAGTTTCCCTCTGTTTTAAATTCGGAATTCTTCGGAAGGGTGGTGCAAGGCCAACCTTGCAGGGAGGGAGTGTGGGCTCCGAGCCGGTTCTGTGTTTGCGCTCGGCTTCCGAGGGGCTCCGGAAGAAATGGACAGGGGGGGCTTCACTCGCTCCCCTTGATCTTCTGGGAGGGCAGAGGTTTTGATTGCTCCATTCATGTTTAAAGAACCCATCCTAAACTAGTTTATGTCTAGCATTAGAAACTGGTGCTGGTGGTTTAGCCCCGCCCATCCCTGCCTTTTGCAATAATCTCTGTGAGTGATGATTGTGTTTCTAGAAGTAGAATGACAGAGAGAGATTCCCTGAAGGCAAATAGAGAGAGAGTGCTGTACACTCCAGTTCAGACACACGGGGCTGGGAACTCCCAGAGAGAGAGGGGGGGAGAGGGAGGGGGAGAGGGAGGAGAGAGAACAACAGAACAGTCAGCTGGAGAGGAGGGAGGAGGGGGGAGGAGACCGGTCGTTTTAGATTTTTAAGCTCAAGTGATTTGGGGGGGGTTCTCCCCACCCTGAACCCTTGCCCCCCGCCCCCAGTCCGGCACCTCCTTTCCTACAGTTCACCGAAGTGCCTTTTTGCAGTCCAGGACCAACTGACCACTGAGTGTGAGCAGCCCGGTCTGACATGATGTACCTCTGGGTGAGTACCGAGGGCTGCGGGCGAGGGCTCGCACTTGCACATATAAGGAGTGGAAAGCTGCGAGGCTGGGCTCCGGCACAAATGGCCTTCCTCTCCGAGCACGGCCCGCCACGTCCCCTGCTACTCCCAGGTGTTGGGTTTTTGAAACCCAGCCGTGATTGTGACATTGGTTTTTTTTTTTTGTTGTTTTTTTTTTTTTTTAAGTGTTGTTTATCTTGTTAGACTTAGGCGCAAGGGTGAGCTCCGGGTGCAGTGTCATCCCCTGGGCTTGGTGGGTTCGGAGAAGGTGGAGGGGGCGGGGGAAGTGAGCCGGCCGCTTCGGGAACTGCGGTCTTCTCGTGGGCCGGGACCCACCTGTGGTTTGTTCCGGGGGGGGGGGGGTTGGGGGGGGCACTGCGTTCGCTCATCAAACCATCTCTTTAGGTACCGAAAGCCAATAGGTGGCGTGATTCTTAACTAGGAATAAGCTTTTATAAGTTTTAAATAATTCTTACTGTCCTTCACAATAGTCTTATGAAGTAGGTCGCTGTTGTTATGAAAATTTTATGAGGGAAGTAATTAAGTCACAGAGTGACCTGCCCATAGTTAGAAACCAAGTCTATAGCAGCGAGAATAGTAATTAATAATCAGACGTTGTAAAGCAAGATATTTGCCAAGAACTTAATACCTTAACGTTACTTGAATTTATCGTTAACTGTGGCATTGTAATTTGGGATGAAGAGGAACGCACTGGGATTGGAGAGGTTTTTAAATGGTGAAATGTGATAACTGCTAGGGGAATGACAGGGAAAATAAAACAAGAAAAAAAAAAACACACCCTGCTGATAGCTGTGAAAATAAGAGCATCTTTAGCCCCTTGCAAAGATGGCGGCGCCCTCTCCTGAGCAGACAGCTGTTGTGTGTTGCTAAGGGAGCCTCCTCGATGGGATGCCCTTGGCTCCTGGCCAGCTTTTGAAAGTTTCACTTTGCCCTTTGCCCTTCAGCCTAGATATCTGGAATTGCAGAAACCTACTTGGCTCAGGCAGACTGAATTTATAAATATCAGAAGGCAGAATTTTAACTAGGCTTATGGAGATGGAGCTTGGTCACAGAGGGGGTATGTGTGTGTTGGGAGGGACTTCTTTTCCTGCTTCTCCCTTCATATTTGAATATGACCTTGAAATGTAATTACCTCCCCTCACCGATTTATTTTTTAGTGTTTGTAAGAAGTCAGAGAGCTCTCTGACACACTTTACATCCTTTACGTGGTTTTTAGCTCCCTGTGAGCTAGACGTCTGTGTCAAGGGTCTTTGCAGCCTCGTCGGTGGGACCGATCAGCTATCTGTTGACCAGAGGCTGGGTTCTCCTGTCTTGATGTGTTTGGAAGAGGAGTTATGGAAGGAAGCAAATTGACTTCATCTCATTTCTGCTCATGTATGTTTGATGAGAGCAGACAGGGACGGTCTCCTCAGTTGCTTTCTTTGTGCTTACAGTTATTTGTAAATTTCTCTCAGTCCCCTGTACTTACTAGCCTTAGAACAGAGCTTCCGACCCAGAGTTACCGTATGTTGGAATGAGATACACATATGCCAAGATCCCTGTTCCCCTCCACCCTCGGAGCAGCCACGTGGGGCTAGGATTCCCCTGGTCACTTGGACACATGCGTTCTAGTTTGCCACTTTATGCCATAAAAATACCACAGCTGTCTGTGTGTGCTGTGACACCTGGAAGTGTGCGTAGCGCTGTCCAGAGGGTGAGATGCGCGTCGGCTCTGTTTTGTCTGTATCCTCTATCCCAGCGCCCTGCGCGTTTGTTGAGTTCAGCGAAAATGTCCAGAAGGAGCCATCGCCACGTAACACCCGGATATAGAGACGGGCGTCTAGGTGGTCAAGCATCAAGTAGGGAGGCATTGAGGAGGTGCTGTGGGGAAAACTTATTGGACAGGGAACCGGAGAGCAGAGTTTTGTCTAGGCCAGTGCCCAGCCGCGCAACACCGGGCAGTCATTTAACTCTGTGAGCCTCAGTGTTGACATCCGTGAGATACCAGAAGCTCCTGTAATGCTCGGAGTCTGCGAAGTGGATTTGTGTAGCCGTGTGTGTGCCAGAAGGACAGCCAGTTGTGCAAGAACGTTTGGATCCTGGTAAACAGGAGAAATCTGTGAAAAGTAATCACCTCTGTTGCCTCCTTGGTTTGATACCAGCCGTGAGTTACAGGCACCGTTTCTCAGGATTCTGGAAAAATTACTGAGCCGTGCTCAGCTGTCAGTACCTCTGAGTGGTATGGACATTCTTAGAACCTGTCGAGCTGAAGGATAAAAGAGGTCATCCAGGCATTTGGGTTTGTGTAGTTAGACGCGGCTCCTAATTTGCGTCGGCGTGTCTAGAACGCTGAGGTAGAACGCCATCTTGTGCTCTCTGTACAGGTCTCTTTGCCAGATCTTCCCAAATTTGCCAGGTCTTCTCCCCACTTAACCGTTCAGTCACCCTGCACTTTAGAGAATTTGGTAGCTTCAGTGGACAACATGGTAGGACACCAAGAATACGCATTTTAGAGACTTTACTGGGTCTAAATCCCGCCTCTGTCGTTTCCAGTTGTGTGGCCACGAACAAATTGCTTAGCCTCTCTGAACCTCAGTTTCTTCATTTGTCCCATGGGGAAAGTAATGCCTCTCAGGCGGGATCAGCATCAGAATTTGAGATCCCCTAAGAAGTATACTTAACGTGGTGTATGGCACACAGTAGGTGGGCAGTAACTTTTTGCTTTGAACGTTTGGGTGGACAGACTGCTCGCCACCCCGGAGCACTTCCTCTAGCATGTTAGGAACGCCTTTGAATTTGTGGAGGGAAAATGATGATAAACGCAAAAACTAGTTTCATGTGAAGAGCCTCCCCTGAATCGGTGTTTTAAGTACTTGTGACTAGAGAACCCTCATTAAAGTCGCCTCCTGATGGAGAACGTCCCACTGTTTTTTCTCAACTTTTTTTTTTTTCCAAGTACAATACTGTTAAACTTTCCTTATGTCCTTTATTCTCCTCCTCTTGGCCTAAAACGGGGGGGGGGGGGGGAGGGAAGGAAGAAGGGACACACATAATTCCTATAGCGAGGGAACTTACTTGTTTGATGATTCTACAATTTATTGGCAGTAAACAAAATTACAGACCATTTGTTTAAATTCCCAGAAATTGGCATGTGTTCTCCCTGTCTGAGCGGATTTTAGCCGGACTAGTCCCAGGCTCTCTTACCCATATTCTTTTTTTTAATGTTTTATTCGTTTTTGAGAGAGAAAGAGATAGAGCATGCGTACGCGAGCAGAGGAGACCAAGAGCCTGAAGCGGGCTCTGTGCTGACAGCAGAGAGCCTGATGCGGGGCTCGAACTCACGAACCGCGAGATCAGGGCCAGAGCTGAAGTCGAACGCTCAACCAACTGAGCCCCTCAGGCGCCCCCATCTCACCCATATTCTCAATGGATGAACTAGCGGATTTTACTTGAAACTGTTGTTTTGTCATAGTTCAGTTTTGTCTTAAGAAGTCAGCTCAGCCAGCATCTGATGAGTGCCTCTGGCGGGCAGAGGACTGTGCTGCCCGCCGGTGCGAACACGGAGATGATTGGAGACTTCTCATGCCCCCAAGGCCTCAGAGCGCAGCCGCAGAGAGCATGTGTGCACAGATGGCAATGATGTTCGTGTGATGCCATTCACTTAAGAAAATGCTTTCAGGGGGCGCCTGGGTGGCTCAGTCGGTTGGGCGTCCGACTTCAGCTCAGGTCATGATCTCACAGTCTGTGAGTTCGGGCCCCATGTAGGGTTCTATGCTGACAGCTCGGAGCCTGGAGCCTGCTTTGGATTCTGTGTCTCCCTCTCTCTCTGACCCTCCCCCACTCATGCTTTGTCTCTCCTGCTCTCAAAAATAAATGAAAATGTAAAAAAAAATTAAAAAAAAAATGCTTTCCGATGTTATCATACTGCATCCTCACAGCAGTGCTGAGGGCTAAGCATCACTGCCTCTATTGTACAAGTGAGGAACGAGACCGAGAGAGAGAGAGAGACGGAGAGGGAGGGAGTGCATGACAGTAAACGGCAGAGGTGGAAACTCAGGCCCGTCTGTTTTTAACCCCCCGGCTGTTAGTTCTCTTCGCACCGCCCATTTCTGGGAGAAGCTGATGTGTTTGTTTCGTTTACTTTAAAGCGTGTATTGAGCGGTGACATACATGTTAGGCGTCAGCCTCGCTTAGTGCCGGCACACCTGGGGGCCGGCCGTTCTCTTCAGTTCACAGCTGGGAGAGCAGAAATGTTAGAAACTTGCTAATAAAGTCACCCGGCAGAGAGTTGGCAGAGATGGGATTTGAACTCTGGTCGGTCTGGCCTCGGAGCTCAGTGCACCATGCCGAACATCTTTTATTTGTTCCGCACTGTTCAGTTTAGCACCACTGCCACTTAGCACGGTCTAGGCTCGACCAGAGGAATGAAGATAAGGTCCCCCGAATTCTGTTTCCATGCCCATTAGTTACTGGAGACGCGCCTTGGTTTCGCAGGTTGGGAAGAGAATGTGATGGTTCTCGAGAAGCTTACTGGAGTCGTTTCAGAAAAACGTACCCTCCGTTTTAGAAATAAAGTCTCAGTAACCGATGGCTTCATCCTAAAACACGGACTTCACAGAGTGTTTGGTCTCGGTGAAGCCATTCGCCAGTGTACGACCTTTCTGGCATGAATTTTCTGGCCTTTAAGATGGGACTGGTGGTGCCAGACAGGTTATGAGGTAATCTTCGTCAGAGGTTTTTAGACGCTATTTTGTGTGAAGCAAATATAAGGTAATAACCAGTTATAATTTAGGTGACGGTCAGGGTAACATTTTAATGCTCACTTTTGGTCACAGCTTTGCCATTCTAATTGGTCTACACAGCGAAAGAACGAGACTGGGTAGTAAATTGAGTTATCACAAAACGTTAGAAACAGTTCAGTTCAGATAACACCGGAGACCAGATCCTGTGAATAGATACTTAGCAGTGAAAAGCCATTAAAAGATTTTAAGTAGGATTGGGAGTAGGCTGAAGTGGGGCTGGTAATTAGATTTGTTTTTATAAAAAGATAGATTTGAGGGGAGTACGAGGGCAGAGAGAGAAGCGAGGTGACGGCGTGTAATCGTGTGAGTGGTCGGGAGCAGTAATGGCGGCACACGCGGGGACAGCTAGACCTAAGGAGAGAGAGATGTCCTGCAGGGGACATTGGCAGGATGTTGTCATGATTTGGAAGCAGGTCAGGGCTTTTGTAGAGGAGGAAATCGGGGATCATGAGTTTGATTTGGATTTAGTATTCTGGGGTAACCTCGAAATGTTCAAGGGGAAATTCTGTTCAGATAGTTGGCCACCGAGGTCTGGAGATACGCGGGAAGATAGAGACTAAAGCCATGAATTTGGGAGAAATCTGCAGCGGTAGTGAGAGCCGTGTGCCGGTGTGAGGATGGCTTCAGATGAGAATGGCCGTAAAAGAAAAAAAAAACAGGAACAAATGTAGAAGCAAGAAGAGAAATTCCTGCCTGGTAGGAGATGAACCAGCCCTCAGAGGAAGCAGGGAACAAGGTTCCGGAGCGCTTGTTCTTGGGAGGGAAAACCAGCACGCTAGGAAATTAAGGTAAAAGAGTGGCAGGAAGAGAGAGCTGAAAGGTGCTGACAGCAGCTAGGAGGTGAGAGGCTTTAGCAGAGGGAAACAGGCAAGCGGGGCGGGTGAGCAGAAGGAGTCGCTGGCTTTCTAAAAAGGGATAGATTGGTGAGAAAGTACGTACGTGCGGGAACCATACGTAATTCCATGTGGCTTGTGTGTGTGGAATGAGTGGAACAGTGGTGGATGAAGATATAAAATTGTAGAGACCAGATGATCTGAACAGTCTAAGGTGTCTGCTGGCCCATTCCAGTAAGCAATCATTGGTGGACTCTGAGCAAGATCAGGTGTGATCAGATTTGTGTGTTAGATAATTAGGGGCTTCTATTATTTTTTTTAAAGTTTATTTATTTTGAAAGAGAGAGGGAGAGAGTGTGTGTGCATGCACTGGGGCAGGGCAGAGAGAGAGAGAGGGAGAGAGAGAATCCTAAGCAGGCTCCATGTTGTCAGCATAGAGCCCAGCGCGGGGCTTGAACTCGCAAACTGGGAGATCATGACCTGAGCTGAAATCAAGAGTCGAACACTTGAAGGGAAGTCAAGAGGCTTCTATGAGAATTTATATTTATACTGTGGGTGAAATTGGCTTGATGCATATTTTAAATCTCAGAAAACTTCGTAAGGGGTTAAACAGAAGATTATGTTAATTATATGAGACTCCAGTAGTTAAAACATTTATCGATGACAACTGTGTGCTGATCGCTTTCGAAGGGGCCAGGAAGGAGAATGAACAAGACAAAGTTCTTTCCCATAAAGAGTTTGTATTTTTTAACTGGGAAAATAAAACTGTAAACGTGCAAACAAATAGGACCCCGAATGCACGAACCAGGGTGAAATAGGCCAGTTTGGGGTATTCAGAGGACAGAAGGAAGGGTGTGTGTGGTGGGAGTGTAGAGAACAAAGGGAAAAGAGAGTGTAGGAAGACAGGACAGGAGAGGTGGGTGGGGGCCAGATCGTTCCCCAGGATAGAGATTTGGTTAAGATGGGAAGGTAATGGGCGATTTTAAGCAGGAGGGCGGCTTCCTTTAGAGACAGTGATAAGGGTGGTCAGGAAGCTGTTTGCTGTAGGTGGAAGCAAGAGGTGACGGCTTAGACTCTGGAGGGCAATTTGATAGGATAAGAGACGGCGTGTCTGGGTGGTGAGAGAGGGGAATCTGGGGTGTTCAGCTTTTGGGTTGAAGAATTAGGAATGGATGGGCTAAATCCTTACAACAGAACAGAACAGAGAGTCCACAGAAAAACAGTATTTATGATTTGGACTCGTTAAGTTTGAAATCTCTGTTAGACATCCAAGTGGACAAGTTCAGTGGCAGTTTGGTATGAGTCGGAGCTCAGAGGAGAGGTGTGCGTGGGGGCGGTAAGGTCGAGATTCATCCGTGTGTATTTAAAGCCTGGGAGAAAACAGCACCAGAGAATCCAAAGCCGCAGAGCTCTAAAGGGTACTGAGAACTGACCAGGGAAGGAGGGAGACGAGGCAAGTATGCGGTAGCCTAGGTTCTGGAGAGGGAAGTGCTGGGTGGATAGTTTAAGACCAGATGATTTGTCTTTGGCCTGGCAGGCTGTTGGTTACTGGTGAACTTGGTGAGAGCTCTTTCAGTTGGCATGATGGGGTTAAAGAAGCCAGTGGGAATGGGCTGAGTGGTTCATTGGTAGGTGAGGCTGAGGAGACAGTGACCGTTTCGTTGTAGAGTGGGGCAAAGGACTGGGGCAAGGGACTGGATGGGTAGGCGGGTTCCAGGGGAGGTGTTTTAAAAGCTAGGGGATATCAAGGCACGTTTTATGTCAGTAGGAAGGAGCCGGTAGAGGGAAGAAATTGAGGCCGCTGGAAAGAAAAGCTGACCGCGGGACCAGAGTATGTCATTCCCAGCACACAGGAGAGGGATCGGCCCAGGCAGGGCCAGAAGCAATTTTTCCTGAATCGTAGGAAGGAGGGCAGAGTGTGTGGGTTTAGAGCCGGGTGGGCTGGCAGCGTCGTTTTTGGGCAGAAGAGGGAGTCCTGTGATCGTGCCCGCTTTCTTCAGAGACGGAAGATGCACGAAGCTGAAAATGGCAGCGTAGGGAGTGGAGAAGTAGTCGGGTTTGTGGAGAGAGGGCGCGGTGTGCAGCAGTGGCCGTCTCATAGAGTGGGAAGTGCTGCACCAGGGAGGTGAGGGAGGCCTAAGGTCTGTGGCCATAGACCTGACGTGGGTGCTGGCAGGTCGGTTGTGCGGTTTTTATTCGGCAATCTTCTGTTTAGATGAGAGAGAGGAGTAAGTAGGTAGTTGCATTTGACCAGGATTTGAGATTTTATCAGACGAGTTAGACAAAGAGAAAAACGGGGTCAGGGAATTAAGACTTAAAAGAAAAAAAATTTTCTGTGTTTATTTATTTTTGAGAGGCAGAGGGACAGAGTGTGAGCAGGAGAGGGGCAGAGAGAGAGAGGGAGACACAGAATCTGAAGCAGGCTCCAGGCTCTGAGCTGGCAGCACAGAACCCGACGCGGGGCTCGAACCCACGATCTGTGAGGGAAGTAAGAACGTGAGAGGGAGGAGAGGAGGAGGAGATGGAGGAGGAGGAGGGGGAGGGGAAAAGCGGTAGGTCCGCTCGTAGATTGGAGGTCTCCAGGAGGGTGGAGTGCCGCGGTGTGCGGGAGCTGCTGGAGCAGGCAGCCTTGACAGTGAGGGTGCTGTGCTCCGCGTGCCTGGCAGGTTGGGAGATGCTGCCGTTCCTGGCGAAGACAGTGCCGGGATACGATGCCAGGTGGGTGCTGAGGGGAAGTGGTGAGAAACGCTGGCGCTAAAGCGTTTGAAACGGCGACACCGCCGGGAGGCCAGAGTGTTGGGTGGGTCAGTGCAGGTGCTGAAGCTGTCAAGGAGAAGACAAATAAAGGAGAGAAGAGAGGGAGCCGTGTGCCAGGGCTCGAGGAGGCGGTCTCTGTTTCAGGGGGCCTGCAGTGAGGGCGGTGGAAGGGAAGTGGTTTGGAAGCGGGGCCGGGAAACGAGGGGGGGTGCCTGTAGGGTCCAGTGTGCGTGGCGACGGGATCGAGGAGGCTGCTCGCCCCCGCTGAGGCATGGACGGGGTGGGAGAGGAGCTTCTGCTGCCCTAGAAGCTGCATTGTGAGGGGCAGTCAGGTTTCCTTTAGAGCAGAGAAGTGAAGGGAACGCCCCAGAGAAGAGAGCGAGTTCACAGGAGAGTTTAGTGGGAGTCGCTCTTGACGTCTGGGGCTTGCGAGGGCGGGCAGGGTGGGCGACGCGATCAGAAGAGCCGTGCGTGCAGCTCTGTGGGATGAGCCACCTGGAAGTCTTGGACTTCTGATGTTGATTGAGGTGAATGAGGGTATGAGCCAGGATGGAATCGTTCCGGAAACCTTGGAAAAACAGGGTAATTAGTTAAATCTTTAAGCCAGCATAGTAGTCCTCAAAACGTATAATGAATGCATCAGAATGCACAGATCACGGAGTCCACCTCCAAGAGTTTTATTTGATTTTTTTAAGTTTATTTATTTTGAGAAAGAGCGAGTGCGTGAGCACACCTGCATGAGCAGGGGAGGAGCAGAGAGAGAGGGAGGGAGAGAATCCCACGCAGGCCCTGCGCCCGCCAGTGCAGAGCCCAACTCAGGGCTCGATCTCATGAACCATGAGATCATGACCTGAACCGAAATCAGGAGTCAGACTCGTCACCGACTGAGCCACTCAGGCACCCTTAGAATTCGAGATGCATTCCGTCTGGGGCTGGGAATTTACATGTCTAATAAATTCCCGGGTGAGCTGGTGCTGCTCCTCTAGAACCTGTACGTTGAAAACCATGGGTCCGGAGAAACTACTTGTGACTCCGTAAGAAGCTGGTTAGAGTAGTAGCTGGAGAGGGGGTGTGGCCTGGGTGATGGGCACAGGTTTCCTTGGGACAGCCGTGTCAGGCATCTCTGACTTTGATAGTTTAAGCGGGAAGCGAGTATACGGTAATTTCTCTTGAGGGATAGCAATTTCTAAATGATCCAGTTTGATTATCAGCAGACATTTATTGAATACTTTATGTAGCAAAATGAGGATCCCAAGAGTTCTATTTTTTTCCTAAGGATAATGAGGTTAAAGAGGCATAGAGGCTAAATAGATACATAACCATACATTGTAGCAAAGGCAACACGGCAGTTGCCGGTGGGATGGAAAGTTGTCAGTAGGAGCTGAGAGAAAGGGACAGTCACTGAAGATGGGACTGATAGGAAGGTTTCTTAGGAAGTGTAATTTACACCGGATCCTAGCAGAACTGGTGGAGACAAGCCGCACGGAGCACTGGCCTGCACAGAGGTGTGGTGTCACCAGCCAGCATGAAGCTCGAGGACTCCTCACGAGCCGCATTGCTTTCACCCGGGCCCAAGACACCGTTATGTTGTTTCTGTATTATTATCATAATTTTCTGACCCACCTTCCTTCTGGCTTCTGTTCTTTTTCCCCAGCCCCCTTCCCGAAGTCTGTCCTCAACACAGCAGTCAGGGTGATGCTTTTAAATGTCACGTTATCTTGCTCCCGTACCCAAAACTCTCTACAGCTTCGTATCTCTCTGAGGGAGGTCAGATGCCGTCGGCTGGCCTGCTAGGCCCTGTGTGATTGGCTCCCCTGGCTAAGTCTCTGACTTCATGTCCTACCCTCCTGGCCTGTCTTCAATCATATGAAACACACCCTTGTCTCCGGGCCGTGGCACTTGCCTAAACCCCTGCTCTTTCTGCAGATAGCAGCAAGACTCCCTTGTTCACATGAGGTTTCTACTCCGTTGCCATGTTGCCGGGAGCACGCCATATAAATGGTCATTCCCACCTCTCTGCCTCGCTTTTCTTACCCATTTTCCCATCTATACTTTTCTCCATAACACCTACTGCCATCTGACTTACTGTATATTTGTTTATTTATTGTCTTTCTCCTCCAACTAGAATGTATCCTCTGTGCCTGGATGGTGCCTCACACATAGCGGGTCGCGGGTCAGACATTTGTGGAGCGAAAAGAAGGGAGGTAGTAGAGTTTGGGGAATAGTAAAGAGACCAGTGTTACTGGAAGAGGCAGGAGTGGACGAGATGGCTTGATGAATAAACTGGAGGGTCTTGAATACTAGACTGCACTTCTGCAGAAAAGAAATTCTTAAAAATAATTTTCAGTGCAGCAGTGTTGAACCTTGAAATAGTGCTTCGTAATTGGGTTCTGTGCATACAGTGGTTTGGGGAGGGGCTCGCCGCGGGGAGATCAGTGACTATTGGGTAGTCGTTGGGTAATAGCTATAGGATTGTTCAGGTACGGTGAGGTAGAACGGCCTTAGCATCAGGATTTGGAAATAAGAATAAAATTTTAAGTAGAGACGAAAGCCTCATGCATGACGAATGCACAAGGGAAGCTGGTAGTTGTATGAGAAAGCTGCCTGTTTTAATAGGTATGATTTAATATTCTTTGTTTGATGTGGCATTTAACCTTAAACAAGTGTCTTTTGTCATGTTTCAAACCGGAATACGGAATTGTGTTGTTAAAAATTGATACATTAGAGGATAAATTGGGAACCAATTAATAAGCAAATGATGCATTTTTGTAGATTTTAAGTTCTTGGTTTGGAGGGCTCGAAAATCCATGTGCTCAGAGCCCACCTGTGAGGGAGGGAAGGGGAGAGCCCGCGGCTCCCAGACACTTTCTCTGGGCCCTCAGCTTCCTTTTGCTCCATGAATGAAGCACATTTTAGGAGTTGTGATCCTCCTTCACTAGCTCCGTTTTTCCCTTCTTGTTTCTGGAAATGTGTGGCTTTAAAACTTAGGATCTGGTTTCAAGCACTGCGTTGTCTAGGATCGATGTCCTCCTCTGAACGGGAGCTTGCTGCCCCCCTTCATGCGTGCTTTTCCAGAATCCCTCAGTCTTATTAAGTGAGATGACATACAGTACTTGTAGCGTGCGGCCGGCAGGGAACAGGTAGTCTGCAGTACTGGTGGAAAGGTTAATTAGATAATCTGAGTATAATGAACTGTGTACGTAGCAAAGTGTCCAACTAAAATACTGGCTTTTGATTCCACTTAAATCTGTAGAGTTCTGTCCTCTTACTGTGTATGAACTCATTGGGTGTTTTACTTCCTTATTTGACTCTAGATCATTAATTCAGACATTAAATAAATCAAAGCCTGCCTTTCATTCTTTAAAATTACTGTTACTTCTTCTGAGCGTGAGATGAGCCCTTTGATCACGGACCGTTTTAGCCAGATTACCACCTCTGTGACCGTCAGAAATGAGTGATTGTAGCTTCATTGTGCATTGCATCATATGCTGGTTATGCCATTCCTGGCTCAGCCGCTAGCCTGCCGTGTGGGCATAACAAATCACATGATCTCTGTGCCCCTCGCGTCTCTGCTGTAAAATGGGAATGATATCACTTATGATATCATTGAATTTCTCAGGTGAACGGGCATCTAAATAAGAACATTCTTTTTTTTTTTTTTTTTTTTTGAGAGAAAGAGAAAGCGAGTGCACACAAGTGGGAGAGACGGGCAGAGGGGGAGGGAGAGAATCCCAAGCAGGCTCCACACTTGAACTCCTGAACTGTGAAATCATGACCCGAGCCCAAGTCAGGTACTTAATTCACTGAGCCACCCAGGTGTCCCTAAATAAAAACATCCTCAACGCCTTATTCTCTTTATTGCGCTTGTAGTTGTCAGTTAGATGAAAAGCAATCTCTTTTGTGCTGAGATTGGACTCAAAGTCTCACAAACATTGCAATTTAAAAGCGGACGCCCGGGTAGGGGGCCCGCGTCTAGGGCGAGCAGCTGCTCTTCTGTGGATGTTCTCCTCTGCCGTATTCCACTTAATCTGGGCTTTTATCCTTTTGTTTTCTCATTTAATTTATTCAGTTTCTTGAAAATAAGTTTCCTGGACTCACTCAAAGTCCAATCCTAGTTTTGCACGCTGCTCAATACCATGCTCTCTGGCACTGGGTGTACGCAGATTACAGCCCATGCCAGAGACATTCTCAAGATTGTTCAAGACAGTGGGATCGGAAGGGAGACGCGAAGAGAAATTCCCAAGTGCCTCCTGTGTATGAGGCCAGTCCCTTCACAACTATTATTCTATGCTCCTGTTCCGTCTTCTGATGCAGAAGCAGGAGTCAGACCCAGCGGCCTCGCTGCCTAGTCAGGTGCTGGTAACCAGCTAGCCTGCGATGAACCGGGATGGCCCGCGGCGGTGCCTGCCCCCGGCATTCGTGCCCTTGTGTGAACCCTTGCCTTTCCGTGTCGGCCGGGCCTAGCGACTCACTTCGAACTGCTAGAATATGGCAAAAGTGACGGGGTGTCACTTCCACGATTTGGTTGCAGAAGACTGTGGCTTTCAGCTCGGTGCCCGCCCCTCTCGCTCTCTCTCGCAGAGCCCTTCCATCGGAAGAAACAGACTGGCATGGGGGCAGGCCTGCAGAGAGGCCCACGTGGCAAGGAGCTGGTGTCTCGGGCCAAGGCCCGAGCCTGCCACCAACCAGGTGAGTGAGCTTGGCAGCAGCTCCGTGCCAGTCTGGCCTCGGGATGACTGCGGCCCCAGCCAACACCCTGCTTGCGGCCTGTGGGGGACCCCGAACCGGAGGCACCCAGCTAAGCTTCGCCTGGCTTCCCGGTGCACGGAAGCTTGTGAGATAATAAATGGTGTTTTAAGCCGCTGTGTTGAAAGTAATTTGTTACACCAGAAATAGGTAACTACAGGCAGATTCTGGTACCAACAGTGGGGTGCTGCTCCTCTAGCGGAAATTAATTTGTGGGAGTGACTGGGGAACTGGGCAGTGGACTTTGGGAAGAGTTGGTGAAAGATTAGGGCACCTCGAACATGTTATTTGTGAAATTTGGGACTCAGAGGAGACGGCCTTGAGGGTTTAAAGGAAAGGAACCTGGAGAAAAGGAGATCTTCTTTCTGTATGGGCAGAAGGTGGAGCAGCACTGTTGTTCATAGTTATGTGGAAAGCAGCACTGTGCCCCGCGAACCGGGAGATCTAGCTAAAGTACACTTGCAAGCAAAACCTGGAAGGCGCCCCGTGGCTACGTCTTTCTGCTTCGAGTCAAGTTTGAGAGGAGAGAAACAAACTGAGAGAAGGAGTGTTAAAAAAGGGGCCAGGCCTTGATGGTTTCGAAAGTTCTCGGGCATTCCACCTGGCAAATGATGGGCAAATTTAAGACATGGCTTGCTGCAAAGGTCAGTTCAAGGGCACTGCCAGGAGAGAATGGTAGTCAAAGAGGAAGCTGCAGATGTGACTGTCAGACCTTTGTTAAGACTCCAGAAAAATCAAAGGTAGCGCCTTAAGAGTCACACAAAAGACCTCTCCATCACACAATAGGGCTCCTAGCCATTTTAGCGGCAGCCTCGGTAGAGCAGGGCTCATCCTGAAGATATTTGTGGATATCGCTTTTGTCTAATGCAGTGAATCTCATCGAGATCCGCAGGACACCTACGGCAGCCACGATGGAAAAGGAAAAGAAACAGCACAAAATGAAAAGACGCTGTTGAACCCCCCAAATTCTTCTGGCAGGAAGCAGGCTGGGCGGACTGCTAAGTTGCTAACACATGCTGCCTTTGATGAAGAAAGAAGGACTGACAAGAGCCATGGAGAATTGTGACCCCAGCCTTGAGACCTAATGAGAGAATTCCAGCGTTTGCCCAGCTAGATTTCGGAATCACTGTGGACCAGTGCCTTCTTTGTGTCTCCCATTCCCCGCTCCCTGTCGAAGAGGTGGTTATGCCATTTGGAGATTACAAGAGATACCGCAGTATCGAAAGAGGGCCGGCGAGAAAGGTGCCCGGGTACTTTCGGCCAGGCTCCCCAGAAGGCCACACCGACTGCCGAGCCATGAGCTTTGGGCTTTTGTTTACAGTTCTTAAGAGTTTCCAGGGGATATGCGAGAAAACGAAAACAATCAGGAGAGTTCTTCCCACCACTCGTACCCATCTCCTGTTCGTGTCAGTAAACCTTCGGTCTCTCCTGTCGCTGTACACGAACCAGTCGCATTCCTGTCTGAGGCTCTGCTGGCCCGGTTAGGACCTGGACTCGGCAGTTCTGTCCCTTCTCTCTGAGATCATCAGGTTTTCTGTCTTTACTAGATTGTCTCATTAACACACAATTAAGCTGTTCCTTCATCCATTCAAGAATAATACTCTTGACCTCACTTCTCTGCCAGCTGCTGCTTAATTTCTTTTCCTTTAGAGGAAAACTCAATAGAGTCGTCGTATCTGCTTGCATCACTTCTTCTCCACTCCTTCCTCCTTATGCCCACTCAGGTTTTTATTGCCACCGTGCCACTGGACTGGCTCTTGTCAAGATTACCGGTAACTTCCATGCCGCTAAGTCCAGTGGCCAGGTTTCAGTCTTAATGGTATCTGACCTGTCTGTAGAACAAACCATCTCTGGTCCTTCCCTCCCTCCGATGTACTTTGTTGGGTACTTGGCTTCCAGGACATAACACTTTCCTGGTTTCTTCTTACGTCTCCATTTGAAAGTTGTAATACTCTGGGCTAGGTCTTTGGACTTTTTTCTTGAATCTCTTTTATTTACTGATTTCATCTATTCTCATGGATTTAGCTTTCACTTAAAACCAGGACAGATAGCCAAAACCATCTATCATCTGGGTCCAGGGGACTCTCTGATCTTTTATATTGTTTAACTCTTGTGATTAACTTAAGGAATAAGAAGTGATAGTGAAACACAACTTTATTAGAAATAAAAAAATACACTCATACAACTAACGATATATCACCCCTACAGTGACGTACAAATCACATTTGGATGCTTTTCATTTTTTAAAAATATTTTTTTGCAATATTTTGTGCTTTCCTTTTTGTATCCTCTTTCTTTCTATTCTCTGAGACCTGTGCTTATGGTCGAGGGAGGACATTCTCTCCTGAGTTCTGTATTCCTGCAAGCTCACTTCCTAGCCGCCTGAGGAATTGTCTTAGTCATGTGCAGTCTTATAATGGAAGCTTTTCCTGTCGAGTAAAAGCATTCACTGTACTAATATCAGTCATATCGGAGAAAATAGACACAGGCTATCTTGTCATCTTTGGCAAGCATAGATTTTTAACTCTCTTATCAATGTGTCTACCACTTCTTTAGCCTTGTTAACAGTATAAGATCACTGTAGGTGGTTTTTTTTTTTAAAAAAAAAAACAAGGGATTTTTGAATCTGTTAACATTTGAGAATACATTGAGCCGAGAAGAGAGCATCACCAGTTTTTTTTTTTTTTTGTAGGACAGAAAGAATCATCGAATCTCTTTGAAATCCAAATAATGTGCTCTTGATTTCTCTTCCTTTTCCATCTGTGAAGATACATTGAAATTCAACCCTATTATTCCTAACAAGAAAGCAAATTAAGGCAAGCTTTTTTTTCTTTTTTTACCGAATAGTACTCAAGCCAATCCCAAACGTATTCCAGAATCGTCCGTTTGTATTTGTGCCCTGAGATTTAAGTTCTCTGTCATGCTCGCACTGCCGGTGACCCTTCGTTCTGCCCTTGTTCCTTTGGTCGCTCTCTACCTGTGTAGATCTGAATCTTCCAAATGGGTATTTCGCGGCACGCTGTCTGAATTTGTATCCCCTATTTTCCGGGTTTTGAAAGCATATTACCTCAAAAGGCAACTTCCTTTGAATGCAGTTTAATTGCTCATAAACTATCATGCATCAACTGGGAACATAGGCGTCTTGTGAATTCTGATTCCAGGTTCTAAATATATCTCTCATGGCTTCTAACTTGTTATTACTTCTGGTTCTTCTTATACTTACATAGTCTAAATGCAATATTTAAGGGTTTTGGTTTGTGTTTTCATCTTTGATAATGCAGAATTCTGTTGGCCAGAAATTCCAAGAGCCAGAAAAACCTTGGAGTCCTCTTGGATTCTTCTTTTTCCCTTACTAGTTCAGCAAATCCTTTAAGCTCTGCCTTTCAAAGCTAAGTTTGTTGCATCCCTTTTCATGAGCTCTGCTACTTCGTCAGTACACGTTTCTTGCCTGGATTACCTGGCCCCCTTCTTTCTACCATGGACTCAAAATAATTTCTTCTTTTTTAATTTTTTTTTAATGTTTGTTTATTTTTGAGAGAGAGACAGCATGAGTGGGGAAGGGACAGAGAGCGAGGGAGACACAGAATCCAAAGCAGGCTCCGGGCTCTGAGCTGTCAGCACAGAGCCTAATGCAGAGCTCGAACCCCTGAACCCTGAGATCATGACCTGAGCCGAAGTCAGATACTCAACTGACTGAGCCACCCAGGTGCCCCGGAATAATTTATTCTGTACACAGCATCTGTCCTGACCCTTTTAAAATATAAATCTCAAAATGATGCTCAAAACTGCACTAATGCGTTTCACTCAGAGGAAAAGCCAGAGGCTCTGGTTGAGCTGGTTCGCAGGTACCCCTTCGACACACATCTCCCCCTGTTGTTCCCATTCCAAGTTGTGTTTCCCTGCCCGCCGGCCCCTGGCCTTCTCGACGTTCCTCAGACTTGCCGGGCACTCTGCACTTGTCACGCGCTCCGTCAGATCCCCTGCTGTCTGTCTCCTTCATCTCCCTCACGTTCTTGCTCAAATGTTACCTCTTCAGTTCTTTTTTACTCCATCTATTTTAAATTCTCCATCGCCCCTGCCATCTTCTGGCATATCATAAAAACATCATTTTTACTACTTGTCTGCCCTGTAGATGTGTCTGGGTTTGTTTGCTGCTGTGTGTCCTCAGTGTCTGGAGTAGTGAATGGTGTTCAATAAATATTTGTCAAATGGATGTTAAATTCCGGAGGTTTTCTGCTTGTTACTTTTTATTAACAAGGGAATACTCGGTAACTGTAGGAATTCATTGGGTGGAACTCCCTTTGTATTTGTCATTCAGTCTTTCTCTCATTTAGTAGGGACCACTTGTCCCTGTGCGTGTTTGGTGGCTTATACTGTCCAGTCAGGAGAGCTTCCTGGCGCCAGCCTTGGAACTACATTGCCGAGGTTTCAGATTGGTCTCTGCTGCACTCTTGGTGCAAATGTCTCTTGATGACATTTGTGTCAGGGAAAATGGAGAAGTTGTAGGGGTTAAAATAAAATGAAAATTATATTTTAGGAAGCCACATTAAAAACAATCGCAGCAGTCACTAAAACCCGTGAAAAGTACCACTCCTTCCCTAAACCTCCATGGATGTCTCCACTGTCTTTGTCAGTGAATTAAATTTGTCGTCTACTACACAACGTGCAAGGTGATTCGGGAAAAAAAAAATTATTTCTTATTTAATTACATCGGCATGATTTGTAATTTGTGGCTATTTTAACTGTCTTGTTTTCTGTTGATTTTTATTTCAGACGTGTGGCATTTCAGATCCGTTCCTGGTTTGGTGGCCTCACAGGTTCTTCCCCTCCACCCCCTCGACATCACTGAGTTCTGTTATCTGGTGTGGAAATTCGGTCCCCATTGATAAATGCGTGTGCATTTCCTTTAATGGGGAGCTGTGATCGGAGTTCTAAACAACCGAAATAAAAATGCGTTTCTAGAATACGACCCACTGTGTAAATTTTAGGCACAATGTATATTGGCTATAATATTTTTTTCAGAGCAGACAAGATGGACTCCTATAGGTGTCCATTGGAAGAGGCTTTATTTTGAGACTCAAACGGGCTTCCATCTGTAGGGTGTCCTGTGGTGTTACCTAACAGCTGTTACACAAGAGAACAGCGTTCCTTTTGCTCCCTTTTCTTGGCATAATCTTTTTTCTGGGTACAGTTCATTAACAAATTTAAGACACTTGAAATGCTAAGCGTCTCCCTTCATATTTATAAACTGAGTTCTTCATATTCTTTTGTTTTTTAGACATTTAGCCCACTCATTCATCAGTTTTGCAGTCCATGGTAGTTGCTGGCAACTGTTTTGGGAAAGGACAGTACCGGCAAGAAGGAATAATTAAAAGTGCAACTTTTGTATGTTGGTAATTTGCATTTTTCCAGTAACTTGTATTTTCCTTTGAACCCTTAAGATTTATCACTTTTCACTAAAAAGTAAGCTAATTTTTTTTAAGTTTATTTACTTAGAGAGAGAGAGAGAGAGAGAGAGAACAGGGACAAGTGGGGGAGGGGCCGAGAAAGAGAGGGGACAGTATCCAAAGCAGCTTTGGATGGGGCTCAAACTCACAAACCGCAAGATCAAGTCAGACGCTTAACTGACTGAGCCACCCTGGTGCCTCAAAAGTAAACTAATTTTTAACTCTAACAAAAAATTTCTCAGAAAAACATATATTAACAAAAAATTTATTAGAAAGATTTATTAACAAATTTTATTAACAAAAATTTATTAACAAAATAAACTATATTAGAGTTTACTTTTTTTTTTGTTGTTTTTTTTTTTTTAAGTTTGTTATTTTGGGGAGCGGGGAGAGAGAGAGCAAGCATGAGTAGGGAAGGGGCAGAGAGAGGGACAGGGAGAATCCCGAGCAGGCTCTGCACTGTCAGCGCAGAGCCCGAAGCAGGACTCAGTCTCACGACCGTGAGATCATGACCTGAGCCAACATCAAGAGTTAACTTAACCAACTGAGCCACCCAAGCACCCCTAAAACTCTTTACTTTTATTTCTGCTGTTTTACCAAACAAAGTATATTAGGCAGATTTCTTCAAATCTGATAGGGAAAAGTTCTTCTTTGTTTTGCCAGTAGAACTTAAAATTTAGAAGGTAAGGCACAAACTCCTAAGGGAATAGGAAGGGGTTGGGGGAGAGTAGCCAAGTTGAAAGAGTATTGGTGACTTGGTCAGATTTTTCTGAGTGGCAGTCTAGTTCTCTGTGGCGTCGGCCGCAAGCGCACACACGCTTTCGAGCACTTGTTATTTGCAGTTGGTGGTGTGTAGTTTGGGACTAGGGAAAGGATAGGCTACTCTCCTGAGTACAGAGTCAAGTTTTGGCCATTTATTATTTGGTTGAAAGTTGACCAGAGTTTCTCCTATATGTAGATACCTTGTAGGGAAACCATCTTTGGAAGTGCTACCTTCACCTCGCCAGTGGCTCCATTCTCTTTCTCTAAAAGATGAAAAGGGGGTAAGGCGAGTATATATTTTAGGTTCAAAAATAAGTTAAACCTTTTCCTTCTGTGGGGCGCCTGTGGGGCTCAGTTGGTTAAGCATCTGACTTTGGCTCAGGTCATGACCTTGCTGTCTGTGAGTTCGAGCCCCGTGTCGGGCTCTGTGCTGACAGCTCAGAGCCTGGAGCCTGCTTCAGATTCTGTCTTCCTCTCTCTCTGCCTCTCCCCCACTCATACTCTGTCTCAAAAATAAGTAAAACATTAAAAAACAAAATTTCCCTTTTGAATACGTTGCCAGCGGACTTCAGTGCGTGTTGTCTTAGTCTCCTGGCGCTACTTTGACAAATTACCACTGATCACGTGGCTTAAACAACAGAAACCTCTGTCTCAGAGTTCGGGAAGCTGGGAAGTCCAAGCTCAAGGTGCCTGCAAAGTAGGTTTCATCCCGAGGCTTCTCTTGGCCACCGTTTCCCTGTGTGCTCCTACAACCTTGTCTCCATGCACGTGGTGAGGGAGAGAGCAAGAGCGAGAACACGAGGGCACATATGTGGGCAGGCTCTCCTTGTCTCTTCTTCTGAGGACACTAATCTTACCAGATCAAGAACTGCTGTCATGGCCTCATTTAACCTTAAGTAGCTCCTTACAGGCCTTGTGTTCTAATACAGCCACGGTGGGAGTTAGGGCTTTCCCACTGAATTTTGGAGGGGAGGGCTGCACAGACATTTAGACCATCACACTTGCCTTTTTAATTCATCAAACATTTGAGTATTTGCTGTGTACTAACCACCTTTATAGACCTGCCATTACCTAGCTGTGTAAACTCAGATTATTCAGCCTCCCGAGGCTGCGGTTTCTTCATTGGTGAAGCAAAGGTGTTGAACTGGGCAGTAGTTATGATTCATTTGAACTCAACCAATGTTAGTTCCGTTTTCAATTTCTCCTCTTATTTTCCTCTTTCTCTGGTGTATTTAGGGTTGGTCCTTGCTGTTTTTACCTTTCCTTTTCTCTCCTTTTGTTTCTTTGTATTTTTATGTCTCACGTTCTACCTTCTCTCCATTGACTCCTTCCCTGAAGTGGGTGTATTTTCTAAGAACTTAAGAGTTTACTGTATTTGTTAGCTCTTTAGAAGTTTAGCAAATAGATGGAGTGTTTTGCTTTCTGTTAAACTTACTGCAAACCTTTAAACTAGCCTTACTCTAAATTAAATTGGTTTTTAGTCACGTTAGAACATATCTGGTTGGCTTTCCTCTCGTCCACTGTCCTTTGCTAGGCAAGTGTCCTCACAGCATTATTTCACAACATTTACCTGGGGAGGATAGGGGTATTATTTTTCACGTATGCTTTTACTGAAGCTTCTAAGTCATTAGGGGAGTTGATGATGACAGTAATGTGTTTATTTTTTTGATTCTTTTTTTTTTTTTTCTTGAGAGTGAGCAATCAAGCAGGGGAGAGGAGCAGAGAGAGAGGGAGAGAGAGAATCTTTAGCAGGCTCCACACTCAGCGTGGATCCTGGTGCAGGGCTCGATTCCCTAACCCCGGGATCATGATCTGAGCCGAAATCAAGAGTTGGACGCGCAACTGACGGAGCCACCCAGGTGCCCCGACAGTGATCTATTTTTCACTCTTGAGGGAAGGAAGGGCCTTGTCCTACCCCCCCCCCGCCCCCATTTCTCCCTTTTAATCTATGACATTTGAAAGTAGTTGTTCTGCAGTCTCTGGCTTTTCTCCTTTTGTGAATATCAACAACAGACTTTGAAGTGAGCTTCACAGGATGTAAAAAAATGGGCGACATGGGTGTGAGACTGTGTTGGTGCTAACATTTCCACGACTGATGGAGGAAATTTGCCAGAAACAGTGTCAGTAAGACTTGGAGAAACTAGATCGTGAGTGGGGAGAGGTTTTGTCCTAGTTTAAATACAGATCCTTGGTCTGATGGGCACGGTGTTAAGAAACCATTTGGAAACAAAAGTCTGTACATTTTAAAGCTGTTTCTTCTAGAATTTAAAAATCTGTTATCCCTACAGCCTGTAATAGGTATTTGCTAATGGCGGGGGTAATTATAAGGATGCTGATTAGCGACTACTGATTCCTGAACGCCTACTATTTGCCAGGCTTTCTACTAAACATTTTACAGGCATTAACACATCAGGTTCTAACAGCAGCCCTATGGTAAGTGGTCACAGATGGATTCTCAGTGTTCCAGCACTTCTCGCAGAGTTGAACACCTATCAGGTAGTCATTAGTAGGTGTTGAAAGGGTTTAAACTCAAGTGTACTGTCTTGCTTAGAATGGTCAGTCTCCATCTGCCCTTCCCTACGGAGCTATGGGTACAGAAGGCGTGCAAGTTTATTTCTCTGCTCCGGAGCAGAACGCGCAGGCTGACCTTCTGGGAAGGAGGTACTTTCCCATAAGTCAGCACGGTCTTTGCATAGTCCAGTGCCTCATTCCCCACGTGCCGGGAGTTAAACATTACCCTGGCCGGATTGGTTAGTCTCCTTGCCTGTCTTTTTGTTCTCGTGCTTGGTGGCGGTCTAGTTTTCCTTGGGACCTGAGCCCAACATGAATCCCAAGTCGGTTAACTGAGGAATCACTCAACCATTACTTGGTGGTATCTTTTAAAAAATCTATTGGATCTGGATTTCTCTTGCTCTGAGTTTGAGGATATTCCTTCCCATGAGACTGGGAAGAGTCAAGACTTTCCCTTGTACAGGCTCGGCTTAGGAACAGCTCAGAGTAGGCTAGTTCGATCTGTCCTTATGGCATGATCATTTGGGTCTTGACCTTTAAAATGACCTCTTCCTGCCAGAGGTCAGTCTTTGCCCAGTCTCCACTTGGACCAGTCTTCCTTTCAGTTGAGTGATTCCTTGCTCCCAGGACACCGCCCTCATCTGTGTTTCGGATGTTGCCTGTTGACGTCACACTCAATCTCAAGCTCCATTTGACTGCTGGTCAGAACTTCATTCCTTCTGCGCTGGGCCTTCATGGCTTCCTTCCTTGTTTCCTTGTTTTTATTCCCTTATCTTACCTTCACGTTTCTCTTGTTCCCCTTTCCCCCAGCCATAGGACACACATTGCTTCGGGAAACCCAGGGGTACTTCAGAGCGTAGGTCTTGGAAACATGTTTTTGCACTGCCAGAGTTCAGTTTCCTTTCATCTGTCTCTCCCCAGGTACTTAGCACAAACGAAAATAGTGACCTTTTAGAATAGCTTTCAAGGGAGGTAGCAACATACCAACTCCCCCAGGATACTGTTGAGTGGAAGCCAACTGGCCTGAAGAAGTAAGAACAGGAAGAGTAAACCTTTAAAATGAACAGTTTTGAACTATGGAACTAACGGAAGCAAGAGATGGAGGAAGTGGTGCTGACTCTAATGTGGAAAAAGATAGTTTTTTAAAATAATAATAAAGGCATTCCAGAATACACAGAGGCCCAGTGATTTTTTTTTTTAAACTTTATATTCTCTCTAGCCATGCCTCTCATTGCGTGTGTAAGCGGACTAAACCACGTGTCTTTATACATCTCTGAATAAAAGGTCAAAAGAATATAGTTCATTAAACTCCTCGTTGCCTCCAGACAAATCCTGAAAGTTCAAATACCTGGCAGTCTTATGCCTAAGAACATAACGTACCCTAGTATTTTTTTAGGGAAAGAAAAGCAGGAAATCGAGACCTGCTTTTATCAGCCATTTATCCAGAAAAGCATGTGTTCTGTGTAGATCTAGCCAATCCCCTTCCTGATCTGCACATACTCTGCGATATCCGTGTTCGTGATGCGGTCCAGGTATTGTCACTGTGCCTCTGTGTTCATTCTGTATGCGTAGAACCATGATCTCAGTCAGGGATGAGAAGGAGGTATAAATCGGATCCAGAGTCGGAGTGAGAGAGACTATATTTAAACCTCTAAGTCCTAACGAACATTTCAGAAAGTACGGGTGTGTGTGCTCTTCTGGGCTGATGGCAGATTCCAAAGATAAAATAAGTGTTGTAGCTGCGACAAGGGTTTTAAACATGGTTAAGAAACACTGTTGTCAAGTCTCTCATTTTCTCGGAGTGACTACCAGGATATCTGCTTCGTAAGCCCGCGGTAGAAGTATGTCATTAAACCTTGCTCAGACTGAAAGATGTGGGGCACCCTGAGGAGAACCAGGCATGGCCAGAAAGGGACAGTAGATTCTTGGCCCTCGATCTTCCCTTGAGGATTTGAAGCCAGATGGGTTTACACAACTGTTAAATAAAAAACAAAACACACACAACAAAGATCTCTCTTAGTGGACTGGCCCCATAGTAAGACAGTTGGAATGTTGGAGCTGGAATGTTTCTTGTCAGTTGGCCACAGACTTGGAAGAATACAGTGGGG
This sequence comes from Paguma larvata, assembly GCA_030068075.1. NCBI lineage: Eukaryota > Metazoa > Chordata > Mammalia > Carnivora > Viverridae > Paguma > Paguma larvata. Next base: position 5,150 of record JAINVK010000403.1, on the reverse strand, counting down.
CTAGGATTTGGGTCTCTGGCTTGGCCCTTAGAGGAGGAGGGGTTGGGGTTTTCTGAAAGGAGGAGAGGTTTAGAAATGAAAATAAAGGTCCCTTAATCAAAGGGCAGCATTCAAAAGAGGTAGGATTAGGATGTGAGCTTAGGGGAAATACCTAAACTGGAAATATTAGTTGTTCACCAAGGAAAAATAGGATTGTTTGAATGGAACAGCTCCATAAAGAAGGAATTATCTCAAAACCCTGTTAATTTTCTGGCCTATTGGTTCTTAATCTTTATTTTGGGTCTTGAACCTCATTGAGAATCTAATGAAAGCTCTGGCCCAGGTCCCCAGAACAATGTACATATTTACAACATTTTGCACACAATTTTCAGAGGCTCATGGGCCCTGTGAAGCCCAACCGTTTTAAGAATGCATTAACTCTTTTGTCATCTACCATTATCGAGACCTCGCCAAAATTTAGTGAACTTAGTGCCACAGGAAGTTTTCGGAGACTCAGCGATGATTAATGTTGCTTGACATGCAGATGAAGAATGGATTAAATTCGGGGTAAAGATACATGTAATAGAATCTGGATTTTAAAGAACTTTCCTTTTTTATCTAGTACTAAAAAAAAATTTAAGGTAGTTGGTATAGCCGAGAGTTGAGATATTATTTAATGGGCTGGACCGAAGGTACCGGAAAACCCGCTTCAACCCAGGCTTTTTCATTCACTGTGATTCTGAAAAAGTCATTTCTCGTGTTGTGTACAAGGGTTCATCATAGGAAGATCCTGCTAGCAAACTAAACTGCACCATCCTGAAAAGTAACACATACAGAATTTGCTCCGAGTTACGTCTTCCAGATGAAAAGCACAGGTAGAGGAGAAGTTCAGGCCAAGGAATCAAGGTCACAAAGACTAACGGGAGACTGGATGTTTTCTGTCCCTGGTAGCTTGTAGTTACGGTGGAGATGGCAGCCGGGTCCAGGTGATCTATTCGGAGTGAGGGGCGTGTACATGGAAGAAAATCCCAGCCGGAGTGGGCCGACTCACCCGGGCCGAGTAACAGCTGCTAGGTGACACGGTCTTGAAGATCCACGCGCCAGTCCAGAAGCCACGGGTACTGACGCTGAGGCACGCAGGCAAGGCGGTATTTTAGGGGTAGAATTCTTGGTGCCTCAGCAGTAGGGGTTCAGGGCCACTCTAGTAAATAGGATTCGGACACCATTTATTCCTTTAGTTTTCTTTTTTATCGGCAAATACGTTGTGCACGCCTCTGGGCCAGGCATCATTGTGGGTGCTGGGAATACGCAGCGGGCCGGATTTGGGTGCTGAGTCAGTCCGTTGCTTCGTCACGTAGCTAATTACTTTCATGTGTTTTGGGTGAAGGTAGGAATGACTTCCTAAACTTGTTAGCCGAAGCTTGATAAGACTGAGTGAGACAGCCTGGCTGGACTGAAAGGGAAAGAGAGAGCAAGTCCGTTAATCCTTCCTGTCTCACCGATGCTTTAGAACCTGGGGACTGATTTCCTAGATTCTTTTGACTCAGGGTGATTAAGAGCATACTTTCGGACACAGTTTCATAAAAAACGTAATTTCATTTTTTCAGGCACTTGTGCATGTTATCTTAGTTTTAAAAAATGAATCCAAAGTGTCTGTGATAGGTCCTTTCTCATTGTTATTTTAAGTGGCAAGTAACAAGGACTGTAGTATGAACCCAGACTTTCTAGAAGGATTCTGCATATACAGTATTGGTCCTTAATTGATTTGAACCGGAACTTCTGTCTTAATCCTCTTTCCCTCCCTCCATTCTTTCCTACTTTCCTTCCTGTTTTAATAGTTCATATGGGTGATATGAAACCTAGCTTTTAAGAAGTGGTGTGATATGCAGTGTTGGATATTAAATTGGTAAAATAATCATATCTAATTCATGTTGATATTCATGTTTTGTTTTTGGCTAAAGTGATTGAAGGGAATTTATTCTGAAGACAGTAAAAAAAATTAACTCTGAAACTGATGATCAAATGGAATTTATCACCTTATTTTTTTCTTCATAAAATAATTTTCAAAAAAGGCTAATGAAACAAACCTCATCAAACATACTACACAGGAAACATCTCTTAAGTTCTAATAGCTCTTACCAAAGCAACAACCTTTAGTTAATGAATGAATGAATGAATGAATTTTTTTAAAGTTTGTTTATTTACCTGAAAGAGAGAGAGAGGCAAAGAGAGGAAAGAGAGAGAATCCCAAGCAGGTTCTGTCAGTGGAGGCCGTTGTGGGACTCGAACTCACTAACCACAAGATCATGACCTGAGCCGAAATTGGACACTTAAGCAGATGAGCCACCCAGGTGCCCTTAGTTAATATATTCAAGGAACCTGAGTAATAAATAGTAAGGCTCTTATGAGGGAGGTGTCTGCATCGGATTTCATCCTACGATGTGAGCAGCTACGTGTCTAGTAAATACAAAGGGTGCGTTGTAAAAGCCATAAATGTTTTGGCAACTCCACACATGATGTAATAATTATAAACATTAGGCGTTGTTGTGTAGTGTTCTGGGTGACATCAAAATACAAAGCTGCTGGCAGATCTATTTAGATTATTCTGAGTTTCAGGGCTAAGAAGTTTTTTCTTAATTAAACATTCTATTTTGGGATAATTATGAATTTGTTGCACATATTTTATTCATTTATTTTTATTTTAGAGAGCAAGAGTGCAAGTCGGGGGAGAGGGGCAGAGGGGAGAGAGAGAGAGAGAGAGAGAGGGAGAGGAGAGAATCTTAAGCAGGCTCCACGCCCAGCAGGGGGCCCTACAGGGCTCGATCCCATAATCCTGGGATCACGACCTGAGCTGAAATGGAGTCAGACACTCAACTGACTGAGCCCCCCAGGCGCCTCTCATGACACATTTGATGAAATTTTGACCTAGGTAAATACCTGTGACACAGCGAAAGTAAAGAATATATTCATCACCCCAAAAGTTTTTTTATCATTTTACCACATTTGCTTTATTAGACTCCTTTCTGTAATTTTTTTCTGAGAGTAAACTTAAAAAAGACATATGTATGTATGTGTGTATACACACATATGTATCATGTCCCTTCGGTCCATATTTATTTTCTAAAAACATCACCACAGTCCACTTAAAATAAGCAGGGCATTTAGTATAGATACTGTTGTCTCATAGGCAGCCCACGTGCCAATTTTCCAGTTGTCCAATAATGTCCTTTATAGTAACAGATAGACTTTCCTTTTCACCAAACTTTTATTTTCAGATAACTGGAGTTGTAAGAATGGGTTAGAGATATCCCACCATTGGTAGCGTCTTGCAAAACTGTAGCACAGTGTCATACCCAGGACAGTCGACATTTCCACTGTCGAGACACAGCACATTCTGTCACCACGCGCATGCCCGTTTACAGCCACAGGCACTCCCACCTGCTGCTACTTCTCCTTAACTCATGGCAGCTACCGATCTGTTCTCCGTTTCTGTAATTTTGTCACTGCAAGAACGTTTTAGAAATAAAATCAGACAGCATATAAGCTTTCGAGGTCGCCTTAAACACCGGAGCCCTCTGGAGAGTCATCTGGGTCGTTGCGTGTCCAGGCCATCCTTTTTATTGTCTCATGGTATTCCATGGTTGCGTAGTTGGTGCAAGCTGGGAGACATCTGCGTCGTTTCCGGGTTTCACCCCTCGCGAATAAACCCGCTGTAAGCGTTCGGGTATCAGTTTTCATGTGATGAGTTCTCGGGGGTAAACCACAGGCGTGCTGCGGCCAGCAGTCCTGTGGTGATTGCATACTTAGGTTTTTAGGGAACCGTTGAACTGTTTTCTGGGGGGGGGGTGGTGTGGTGGTACCATTTTACACCCTCAGCGGCAGTGGATGAGTTATGTAGTTTCTCTGTATCCTCACCAGTGTTCGATGGTGTTACCGTTGCCCCCTGGCCGTTCTGCCCGAGACACGGAGGGGGTCTCCCCGAAGTGTTCATGTGTATTTCCCTAGTGACTAACGTCGTTCGGCATCTTTCTTTGTGCTGCTGATTTCGTCTTTTAGATCCTCTTTGGTGAAATGTCAGTGTCTCACCCAGGTTCTACTTGGATCGGTTCCGTACTGTGGACTCTAAGTTCTTTCTGTATTCTGCGTAGTAGCCCCGTGGCAGACGTGTGGTTCGCAGCACTGCTGTCTCTGTAGCTTGTCTTTCCTTTTCATAGAACACAAGTTTTTTACTTGGGTGAAGTCTAATTTAGCCATTTTTCCTTTTTTGAATCATGTTTTTGGTGTCAGGTCAAAAAAAAACTCTTCGGCTAGCCCTAGGTCTTTAAGATTTTTTTTCTGTTTTTTTTCCTAAAAGTGTTAACAGATCTGCGGGGGTGAACATATGGGCCCCCTATTTCTCCTTCGCTAGTGTTGCTGGGGCGGGGGCAGTGGGATGCCTGGCGGTACCCTGGAACGAGTGGAAATTTGGGGTCTCCACTAGGCCTCTGCTGCCGTGGGCGGGAGGGATCAGTGAGCTTGGGTTTGGCCGGATTGGGCCTCTGCTGCCCTCGTCCCTTGACTGCAGAGAGCGGGTTTCTGTCGGGGCCTATTTTGTCTGCGCCCCTTGCCACTTCCAGTTCTTCAGCTCCCGGATCCAGGCTCCATGGGGCAAAAAGAAAACCCAGGGAGTTCACCACTGTGTCCGAGGTCCCAATCCAGTTGGCTTTCTTCTTTCCACCTGTAAGAGTCTTTATATTTGTTTAATATATCAAATGTCTACGGTTTTCAACTGGGAGAAGTAGGGGAAAGTGTATGTATTCCTTCTTTCCGGAAGCAGGAATCGGTAGTTTTGTTTTATGTTAATTGATAGTTTTTCTGTCAAAGAGACGGGTGTGCAAATTAATGTATAAATGTAGACGTGCCAAGAGGCATGAGTGCCGTTACCGCTACCACAGACTTTTGAGAAGTTTTCCTTCAAGTATACGCCACTCTTAAGATGTCATTGTCAGTGTGCAGCACGTCTGGTTCCGCTGTGTCCCTCTCTCCTAACTTAACCCTCGGTGCGTGTCCATCTTGGACACGCCAGCCACATTATTGCACGTGTTGTGGTTCACCACGTCAGCAGTTTAAATCCGTTTTCCTGATGTGCCATTATTCATGTCATGGTCACCTTCGTTTTAAGCTACGGAACT
>JAINVK010000408.1:0-89329 GCA_030068075.1 Paguma larvata | reverse complement strand
GCTCCCTTCCCTCGGCCTGAGTTTGGAGGACCAGTTCAGACAGTTTGGGAAGGTGTAGATCCGTGCCCAAATCGGATCTGGTGGGGGTGTTAGGGAGGTCGTCTAGGGACTGACACCACAGGGGCTTGAAAGGCAAGAGAGGGCCATTTTTGGGGCTGGAGAGGCGGCCAGGGGAAGGAAATAGCACAGAAATGTCATGAAGGAGAAAGGAGTCCAGAGACCCTGTGTGCCTGTGGTGTGGGTTAGTTGGGCGTGTGTGGCATATGTGTGAGTGGTATGTCAGAAATGTGTTCTGTGCGGTGGGTTGCGTGTGCATGTGTGGTGTATGAGCGTCTGGATGGTCTTTTCTGCACAGGAGTCTCGTGCCGGCCAGCGGCCCCTCACGTGCCCTGGGCACATTGATTCGGGGCAGCAGATCCTTCACTGAGTCCTCGACTCAGGAGGGGAACAGGATGGGAGATGGCCAAATGTAGGCCTTGGAAAGCTCATGCACTTCATAGTTGTGATCCTGAGCGGGGAGAGGACTCTCAGGGCCACATGCCCCTCACAGCTGCGTCTTCCTCCACCTCGGCCTTGGTGGGACCTCCGAGGGCGGGGGCAGGCTAGGGCGGTGTTGTCGGACCTGACCTGGAGGGAGCGTGCCAGCTTGGGCTCCAGTGGGTGCATAATCACGGGGAACTTTGGGATCGACATCCTGCGTGAAGCTGGAAGTTGAGAGGCAGACCTACCGCGGGTTCACTGAAAGTCCACCTTGGTAGGTATTGTGGTCAAAGCTGAGGGCCACGTAGGTTGCCTGCAGCACCCCTAGGCTCTTTGCCCACCCTGCCTGCCAGTTGGCTGCGGGGGCCCCCGGGTGGAGGATGGGGGCCCCAGCTTAATGAGGCGCGCTGGACTCCATTGCTGCCATAGCAACTGTTTTGTTGCTCCTCAGTTAGGCCCAAGCCTGCGGCTTTCTATCATGCCTGGAGTGTGACCAGGAAGGTATTGGAGCGGTATCTGTTTACCGTGGAGTTAGGTGTCTACTGCTTCCCCTGTGACTGGAGAGCTCAGAAGGATAAACTCTTCGCATCCCAAGCAGGATACAACGCAAAACAGAGATTCGGAGGACTATCAGGATCGGTGTCAGTGTTCAGAAGGTCACGTTTGTCAGGCTGTGATAGGAACAGCATGTGCGCCCAGGGCGCCCTGTTCCAGGGAGTTTGGCGTGGTGTGGCGTGGCGGATTCCATCACTCCGATGGCCCCGGCAGGCGGCAGGGTCTGCGGTGTCCACAGCCACAACGGACCAGTGCGGCAGCCTTCGCACAGAGCTCCCTCGAGTCTTCCATGCTCGTGGTGGGGACGTGGAGGTGACGGTGGCCTTGTGGGAGCAGCGCGGCACCAACACATCTCACCAAAACAAGGACTGAACCCTTATGGATGACGGAACACGAACGTCAGGAACCGAGCTTGGGCTGAGAGGGGAACCAGGCCCCACCAAGTGGGCCCAGGAAGGAGACCATGGGGCTCCCTTCTCTCTGCTTGAGTCTTGAGGACCAGTTCTGACAGTTTGGGAAGGAGTAGATGCGGGCCCAGCTAGCATCTGGTGGGGGTTTAGGGACGTCGTCTAGGGACTGACAGCAGCAGGGCTTGAAAGGCAAGAGAGGGCCATTAGCGGGGGTGGATAGGCGACTCAGGGCAAGGAAATAGCACAGAAAGTTCATGAAGGAGAAAGGAGTCCAGAAACCCTGTGTGCCTGTGGTGTCCGTGTGTTGCACTTGTGTGATGTATGTGTGTGGTATGTCACAAATGTGTTCTGTGCGGTGGGTTTCGTGTGCATGTGTGGTGTGTGAGCGTGGAAGGACGTGTCCGCACTGGTGTCTCGTGTGGGCCACCCACACGTGCCCTGGGCACGTGGTTTTTGGGGCCACAGATCCTTCTCTGCCCCCAGACTCAGGAGGGGATCAGGATGTGTGATGGCCAAATGGGGGCCTTGGAAATCTCCTGCACTTGATAGTTGAGACCCTGAGCCGGTGTGTTCCCTCAGGGCCATATGCCCCTCACCCCCGCCTCTTCCTCCAACTCGGCTTGGTTGGACCTCCGAGGGAGGGGGCAGGCCAGGGCAGTGGTGTCTGACCTGATCTGGAGGAGTGTGCCAGCCTGGGCTCCCAGGGGTGTATCATCACGGGGAGCTTTTGGATCCACATCCTGCCTGAAGCAGGAAGTTGAGGGCCAGGACCCACCGAGGGTTCAATGAAAGGCCACCTTGGGAGGTGTTGCGGTCAAAGCTGAGGGCCACGTAGGTTGCCTGCAGCACCCCTAGGCTCTTTGCCCACCCTGCCCGCCAGTTGGCAGCGGCATCCTCTGGTGGAGGGGAGCGGCCCCGGCTTTATGAGGTGCGCTGGACTCCATTGCTGCCATAGCAAAGGGTTTTGTTGCTCCTCAGTTAGGCCCAAGCCTGCGGCTTTCTATCCTGCAGGGAATGTGGCCAGGAAGGTAGAAGAGCGGTATCTGTTTCCCGTGGAAGTAGGTGTCTCCTGCTTCTCCTGTGACTGGAGAGCTCGGAAGGATAAACTCTGCGAATCCCAATCAGGACACAGAACAAAACAGTGATTCGGGGCGCTGTCAGGACCGCTGTCGGGGTTCAGAAGGTCACGTTTGCCAGGCTGTGATAGGAACAAGCAGGTGCGCCCAGGGCGCCCTGTTGCAGGGAGCTTGGCGTGGTGTGGTGTGGCTACGTGAATCCTTCCGACGGCCCCGGCAGGCGGCAGGGTGTGCGGTGTCCACAGCCACACCGGGCCAGTGCGGCAACCTCCGCGCAGAGCTCCCTCGAGTCTTCCATGCTCGTGGTGGGGACGTGGAGGTGACGTTGGCCTTGTGGGAGCAGCGCGGCACCAACACATCTCACCAAAACAGGGACTGAACCCTTAGAGATGACGGAACACGAACGTCAGGAACCGAGCTTGGGCTGAGAGGGGTCCCAGGCCCCACCACGTGGGCCCAGGAAGGAGACCATGGGGCTCCCTTCTCTCTGCTTGAGTCTTGAGGACCAGTCCTGACAGTTTGGGAAGGAGTAGATGCGGGCCAGCTAGGATCTGGTGGGGTGTTAGGGAGGTCGTCTAGGGACTGACACCAGCAGGGGCTTGAAAGGCAAGAGAGGGCCATTAGCGGGGTGTGGAGAGGCGGCTCAGGGCAAGGAAATAGCACAGAAGTGTCATGAAGGAGAAAGGAGTCCAGAAACCCTGTGTGCCTGTGGTGTGGTTGTGTTGGGCGTGTGTGGAGTATGTGTGTGTGGTATGTCACAAATGTGTTCTGTGCGGTGGGTTGCGTGTGCATGTGTGGTGTGTGAGCGTCTGGATGGACGTGTCTGCACAGGTGTCTCGTCCTTCCCCCGGCCCCCTCCCGTGCCCTGGGCAAATGGATTCGAGGGCAGCACATCCCTCCTGGAGGGAGCATGCCAGCCTCGGCTCCCAATGGGTGCATCATCACGGGGAACTTTGGGATCCACATCCTGCATGAAGCAGGAAGTTGAGGGCCAGGACCTACCGCGGGTAGGAAACAGTGTCTCTATTTGGGTGGATACGGGTGCTCTATGTATTGGTCTCAGCTGGTCTGGTGAGAAGTGGATTCTGATTAATTGGTCCGGGCCGGTCTATTGAGGGGTGGATCCTAATTGATTTGGTCCGAGACTTTTGGAATCCCGAGTTGCCCTAACATTCCCCCCTTGTCTTGTGACTTATGGACCCAATCATGTGTCCAGCTGCTTTTCTATCTTGCCCTCTTCTATTACCAGGGATCTGCATTGAGTACGGAGGACCATCAATTAGATGGCCTCCACGTGATCCCTGACAACTGGACCAGCCTGTTGATGATACAGGGCCTGAGGTTAGTAACAGAAGTAGGATGACGAGGGGTCTGGTAAGGGACAAGACGAGGGTAGTGAACTAGGGAGACTGTTAGAATGTTTCGGGGGGTGTAAGTATTCTCGACAAACACCGGCAGTGACAAGCAGGGCTAACAGAGTTACCAACATCAGGGGGGTCGAATGTGCAGTAACCTGAGCTTGAGCAAGTTGCATTAGTCTTGATTGACGATCCATTGAGTAACAAAGTCCTTTCAGACAATGGAGAGGTGAGTGTAATGACCCAGGTTGCCACGCCGTCTACTTTGAAAGCAGTGAGCGTTGTCAGCACCACGATGTAGGGTCCCTTTCAGCACGGCACAAGGGTCTCTCGGCAGGACCTTTTGATGTAGACTCAGTCTGCTGGCTTGTACTAAGGAGGTGTCGGGGTTGGCCAGAGACAACAGGTAAGTTCCCTGAAACGAAAGTTTTTGGCAGCTGCTTGGGAATATTCCTTCAAGTCTCTATCCTGAGGTAGGCTAGCCAGAGTTAACTGGCTCCAATCATCATAGTGAAGCTAACAAGAAGTTATCTAGCCTCAATTTCTTACCACAGTCCTGACTCGAAACCCACAGCAATAATCACATTCCTGAGGGTCTGGCATCAGTCTAAATAGATCAAAATACATTCTAAACTCTTAGAGATTTTATTGCCATGATTCTCAAGTATGGCAGCATATGCTGGTTTAATAGGGGAAGACGCTCTGGAGGCACTCTTATCTTTCTATGGCCCGTCTTTTTCAGATTAGGATAAATCTCAAATCAACATAGAGGCCCAATGACCCTATAGCCAGGTGTCCTGGTGACTCTTTCCTGACCGTTGTCTGTCTTAGGTCGCCCCCCACTGTGAGGAGTCTTACCCGTCATTGGCTAACCGGCCCTCCTTCAGAGTCAGACCAGCCATTATGTTCTTGTATTACAACCTGGCATTTGCTTCCAGGCAACCCCATCCACCGATGAGGGTCCCAGTCCAGGGCACTGCCTTAGGGGCCTGAGTCTTTTCCTTAGGTAGTATTACCAGGGCCAGTATCTCTGGTCTCTAACATCTTCTCCTTTTTCTGTTGAAATAGATTTTATGCTGCCGCTTAAAATTCTAAAGATAACAATATTAGAATGGAAACTCCAATATTGATCATCATGGAAACAAAAAGTGAACAAAGTTAGAAAGATTATTATCCAGACCCCCAGTATTATACTCTTTCTCAGTAATGTTTAGTCTTACTAAAATGCAAAGGAGTAACAAACCTAGTTTTAGGTCACATGAGAGCATCACTGATCTCCTAGAAAACTTGTACTAATGCAATTAGAGACAGGAAGACCCCTCTATGCCTTTTTTGCTGCATTATTAGTCCGTGCATAAACTCTTACTTGAAATGGCATTTGATTAGGAAGATCAGAATAGTGTCCTTTCCTTGTTAGCATATCAAATGTGATAGGTATTTGCTGTTGAAAATTTATCTGAGCGGTCCTTTTGCAATTTTCATAAAATTCAGATTTTTATAACAGATAATCACCCCCCGTTAGGCAAGCATGAGCCAAACCTTTTTAATCTGCTGGTGGAAGAGCTTCGGTTGCCATAGCATCTAAAATAGTGAGCGTAAAAGGAGCAGTGGGACCATATTTATCGCAAGCCTCTTTTCATTCTTTTAATTGCTTGAAGGGAAAAGGCAACCATTCTCTAATCATTCCTCCATTACCATCGGGTCCCTCAAAGATTGGAAAAGCAAAAAAACCCTCAATATCCTGTCCAGCCGCTTTAGCGGCATGAACAACAGACTGTAAAGGAGATCTCTGTGTGTTGGGCAGCGGGCAATGTATCGCTGGCAGGCATGGAACTATTGGCATTGTTGGAGGCAGGTCTAGTAGGGTGGCCCACAGGTATAAGGCTTATTAGGAGGGTCCCAAGGAGGGGGGTCCATCCCTGCCATATGGGTAGGGGTGTAAGGCCTGTCTATCCATGGGGGTCCCTTATCTGGTTGTTTCCATGGATTCAGCGGGGCCTGACTGCCCACTGCCACCGTAAGTCTTGCCATTTCTCCCTGTAGTTGCTTTAGCTGTTCTGCAAAGGTTTCTGAGGGACATCCTTTTGGTGGCTTTGGACCAGGCTCTACTAGAGCCAAAAGCGGAGATATCTTTTTTATATATACCTAGTTGTTTCCTCCTCAAACGCTTCCTGGGCAGTGGGATCTAGAGGATCATCCTGGGAGTCTTCCTCCGGGGACTCATGATATAAAGGTTCAGCTCTAGGCTGTTCAATGGCTTCTGATAAAAGAAAACTGTCTTTTAATGTTACTTTCTCTTTTTTAGCTGGCGCTACCGCCACTTGGAGAACTTTCTCTTTCCCCAAATCTTTTAGTTTTTTTATTTTAATTTTTTTTTAATTTTTTTAATGTTTATTTATCTTTGAGAGAGAGAGAGCATGAGCAGGGGAGGGCCATAGACAGAGAGGGAGACTCAAAATCTGAAACAGGCTCCAGGCTCTGAGCTGTCAGCACAGAGCCCGACGCGGGGCTTGAACTCGGGAACGGTGAGATCATGAACTGAGCCGAAGTCGGACGCTCAACCGACTGAGCCACCCAGGCGCCCCTAGTTTTTTTTATTTTAAACTGTTCATGGCGTAAATGTAAACAATCTCGGACCAATGTCCATAAACCAAAAATTTCCACTGGGACCTTGTGCGGTCCGTTAGCAGTGTAATAATCCTATAATTTCTTCCCTACCTTAGTCTAGGTATCTATACTTACAGTTCCCTCTTCGGGGAACCAGGGGCATACTTTCTCTATATACTCTAGGAATTTTTTTAATTGATCTTTCCCTATTTTTGTCCCGCGGGCAGCGAGCATGTGCTTTAATCCATTCTATATAATGCACGGCTCCTGTCTGCCCCATGTTGCTCCCTTAGTACTTACTGTTCTCCAAAAAGATGCCTTCTTTTCAGGCTGGGCCCCTGCCGAGGGGTGTCCTTCACCCGGATCCCCTGTTTCAGGTCCCGGTTCGGACGCCACTTGCGGCGGACCAGCCGTGGCTGAATCGAACGGTTCCTGATCGGGGGCGAGGATGAACTGATACACAAGGCACAGTTGTTAAGGGAGGGCTGGTGCTCCCAAGCGTCACCAGCAACGAGTTTATTTTCACTTGAGTATTTATCCACATTCTGAGGATAGCGTACGTACAAGACATGTCTCCTTCCACAAGTTCTCAGCAGGCAAACTGTATTTTGCTATATTAAACTTTGCAAAGGCATTCTGAACCTCCCCACACGACCTGGCTGCGGTCCGACTCAAGGACAAAGGCTGCGCTCAAAGCCTTCGGTTCCCAAAACACCGCTCAAGGTCTCTGACTCTCAACATGGCTCAAGGCCTCCGTCTCCCAAAACAATGCTAAAGGCCACTGGCTCTCAACACACGTCCTGTGGAAATACACAAGTATACACTCGCCCCCATGTTAGGATGCCCCACTGCATCCTATTATATCTTTTGAAGGCGGCTGGTGTATAAGCAGGGGCATTCTCCGTTTTGATTGTCCTGGAAATTCCTAAGTAGAAAAACCATAGACAAAGGTGCGGATCACATCCTTAAAGGCGTCTCTTGTATGTGCCAAGGCAATAACATGAGAAAAGATCCACACACACATGCACGTAGGAGAGTTTACCAAAAGATAGAACATGAGTAACATCCATCTGCCAAAGATCATTAGGCCTCAGGCCTCTAGGGTTCTAATTGACCTTTGCTATAGGCAATTACTAGGTTTGCCCCCTTTGTTAGTAAAGTAGCCAGCTGTGCCGATAAGATGGAACTATCTTTCTAGGTATAAAGGGCAGATGTAACCATTTAAAGGTGCCTCATATTAAGCCTCATTAAAGGCCTGCAAAACCAACTGGTCTTAAGGCTTGATCCACAAACCACTTGCCATAGGGTGGGTCTATTTTTCATGCTAAGGCAAATTTTCCATGACACCTCTGAGAAGACTGCTTAACGTTCTCAGAAGGCAGGCCAAAGGCAAATCCAGGACAATCTTCCCGATCTAGGGGAACAGTGAGAAAACATTTGAACAGCCACAGAAAAGGGAGGCTATCAAGAATATTGCCAACATTTTCCCAGCCTCTGGATCAAGGAGGAGAAATTTTAATTCCTAATCCTGTGTAGTTTAAAATCTATGTCTTTAACCAGAGTCCATCCTGACCACACATACAATACCCCTTTTGAAAGATTTTCCTTCACGAACCTTCTACAACTTGCTTTGGCATTTAGATTTGTCCAAAGCCATTTCTTTCCAAATAACCAGTCTGATTAGAACAATATTACTTTTTGCCTTCAGCAAAGCATATTTCTATTTCTTATATCCTTCTTTCACATCTCCTACTTTCTTACATACAGAGTTGTTTTCCTTATATCCCTCAGTCTTACACTCCCCAGAACTTTAACTTCTAGAAACATTAGTCTTCCAGTGAAAACTAGTAGTAACCAATTGTGAATTCTGTTACATCAAATTTGTTAGATAGCAACCTTATGAATCCATGAAGCATAACATATGTTTTCAACAGTTCCCAATATCCTTAGAGTTTTGCAACAGGTCCAAAGCACAAATCTACATCCAGTAATTAGTGTTTCAGCTTTTTATCATTATATGGTCAATGACTTAGTCTCAAGTTCTCACCAAGCCAAACTTTCAACACTTTAGGTTACCAAGAACCCTGAAAGCTATCCCAACATTTACCCATGCAAACCACAAGGCAGACAAAGTTAACCATCACTTCAGGCTTCCTTTTGCTAACAAATTGGAACAAAGATAACATTGAACTTGCTTGACCTTCAGTAAACCTCAGTAGAACAAGTTTTCACATTTAATACTGATAACTTTAGAGACAGATCCATAAAACTCCTATTTATTTTGACCGAGGTGGTAGTAAAAGTTCCCAACGCCCATGTATAGATACATATATGGCTGCTAGTAAAACCTAGCTCCTTTAACATTGAGAAGTTTTCACCGAGAAATCAAAGACCCAATAAAGATGAAACCCAAAACTTTGGTTTTTCCCCCTTAGAAAGAGAAAAAATCTTTGTTTACATTTTCTTCTCAGGAGCTGAACATCCAAGAAAACTTTGTTTTTAAATGGAGAGAAAAGCAGAATTTTAACTTTATACCAGTGTACTTTTGAAATCCCATTCATAATTTTCTCTTGTGGAAACAGTGAGGACATTTTCAAAAGGCGTTTGTTTGTTTGTTTCCTGACAACAATGTACGGGTGGGGAGCAGAATGCTACCTGAGGCATTGAAGAGGCAGAGACCTAGGCTACACCCTAGGCGGTTTGCAGAAACGAAGAGGAGGAAGGGAGGACAGAAGGGCACAGAGGCCTAGAGGCTTGAAGGCAGATTAAAGCAGCCTGAAGGCAGCCTGAAGCACACAGGGTGGAGAAAAGAGTCTACGTGGTCTTAAAGTCCATCCTCCAGTTTAATGATTCAGACCTGGATGGGGTGCCCTTCCCATCGGTGACCTGAGGCCGCCCTTGTCTGAGAGTCTCCAGGACTTTTCGGCTCGCTAACTTTCCTCGTGGGATGTGGAGGACTGAATACTGTGCTCCGATGTCGACAAGGAAGTCAACAGGGGTCCCCTCCACTTTAAGAGTTACCCTGGGCTCGGGGAGAGGGTCCGAACCCCGACTCCCCTAATCACTTAGTTCACCTAGCTCTAAGATTTTTACTCGATTAGCCTTGTTTTTCTTCCCACACCCCCCTCGGACATTCTTGGCCCAATGCCCTATCTCCTTGCAGCATGTACACTGATCTTTCTGCAGCCTCTGCTTCCCCCCACCTCTGGTGGTTCCTTTACCTCCTTTTGAGTCATCAGCCAGTTGCCAGAGACGACGGTCTCCTTCCTCAGGATGGTCGGCAATGGTAGCTAGTAGTATTCTGACCAGGTCTCGTGTCTGTTTGCTGCTGGCAGCCTCCATGGTGTGAGCCTGCCTATCCTCAGGAGGCTCCCAGTTGTTGTATAATTTTCGGCTATTGCCAGCAAATCCTACAGACATTTTTTTCTCCCAGTCTGTATATTTTCTGTCATTTCCTTCTGATGTCTGCGGCCAATTGATTTACAAAGGACATGATAGCAACGGCCTTGATTTCCAGAGCCTCTGGATCCATAGGAGTACAGGCACTGAACACCTCCATGATTCATTCCAAAAAAGGCAACCTCCGCGCAGAGCTCCCTCGAGTCGGCCATGCTCGTGGTGGGGACGTGGAGGTGACGGTGACCTTGTGGGAGCAGCGCGAGACCAACACATCTCACCAAAACAGGGACTGAACCCTTAGGGATGACGGAACACGAACGTGAGGAACCGAGCTTGGGCTGAGAGAGGCCCCAGGCCCCACCAAGTGGGCCCAGGAGGGAGACCATGGGGCTCCCTTCCCTCGGCATGGGTCTGGAGGACCAGTCCCGACAGTTTGGGAAGGGGTAGATGCTGGCCCAGCTCGAATCTGGTGGGTTGTTTGGGAGGTCGTCTACGGACTAACACCAGAAGGGGCTTGAAAGGCAAGAGAGGGCCATTAGCGGGGGTGGAGAGGCGGCTCAGGCAAGGAAATAGCACAGAAAGGTCATGAAGGATAAAGGAGTCCAGAAACCCTGTGTGACTGTGGTGTGTGTGTGTTGGGTGTGTGTCGTATGTGTGTGTGGCATGTCACAAAAGTGTTCTGTGGGGTGGGTTGCGTTTGCATGTGTGGTGTGTGAGCGTCTGGATGGACGTGTCCGCACAGGTGTCTCGTGCCGACCCCCAGCGCCAACACGTGCCCTGGGCACATGATTCCGGGGCAGCAGATCCCTTACTGCCCCCGACTCAGGAGGGGAACAGGATGTGTGAAGGCCAGATGGAGGCCTTGGAAAGCTCCTACACTTCATAGAT
The DNA here is from genome assembly GCA_030068075.1 of Paguma larvata. Lineage (NCBI taxonomy): Eukaryota > Metazoa > Chordata > Mammalia > Carnivora > Viverridae > Paguma > Paguma larvata. The sequence continues at coordinate 78,556 of JAINVK010000408.1, read as the reverse complement.
GAGATACTGAGCGGGGATAGGCGCCTCAGGGCCACATGCCCCTCAGCCCCGCCTCTTCCTCCACCTCGGCCTTGGTGGGATCTCCAAGGGAGGGGGCAGGCTCAGGGCATTGGTGTCCTACCTGACCTGGAGGGAGCGTGCCAGCCTGGGCTTCCAGGGGTTGCATCATCACGGGGAACTTTGGGATCGACACCCTGCGTGAATCAGGAAATTGAGGGCCAGGATCCACCGCGGGTTCAACGGAAGGCCACCTTGGGAGGTGTTGTGGTCAAACCTGAGGGCCACGTAAGTGGCCTGCAGCACCCATAGACTCTTTGCCCACCCTGCCCGCCAGTCGGCTTCGGGGGCCTCCGGGTGGAGGGTGGCGGCCCCGGCTTTTTGAGGAACGTTGGACTCCATTGCTGCCATAGCAACGGTTTTATTGCTCTTCAGTTAGGCCCAAGCCTGCGGCATTTTATCCTGCCTGGAGTGTAACCAGGAAGGTAGTGGAGCGGTTTCTGTCTCCCGTGTTGGTAAGTGTCTGCTTCTTCTCCTTTGACCAGAGAACTCAGAAGCGTAACCTCTGCGCATCACAAGCAGGACACAAACAAAAAGTGATTCTGGGCGCTATCAGGACTGGTGTCAGGGTTCAGAAGGTCACGTTTGTCAGGCTGTGATAGGAACAGGGAGGTGCGCCCCGGCGCCCTGTTTCAGGGAACTTGGCGTCGTGTGGCGTGGCGGCTTTCATCATACCGACGGCCCCGGCAGGTGGCAGGGTCTGCGGTGTCCACAGCAACACCAGGCCAGTGCGGCAGCCTCCGCGCAGACCTCCTTCGAGTCGGCCATGTTCGTGGTGGGGAGGTGGAGATGACGGTGGCCTTGTGGGAGCATCTCGGGACCAACACATCTCACCAAAACAGGGACTGAACCTTTAGGGATGACGGAACATGAACGTCAGGAACCGAGTTGGGCTGAGAGGGGACCCAGGCCCCACCAAGTGGGCCCAGAAAGGTGTGGTCTCCCTTCCCTCGGCCAGTGTCTGGAGGACCAGTACCGGAAGTTTGGGAAGGAGTAGACCGGGCCCAGCTCGGATCTGGTGGGGGTGTTAGGGAGGTCGTCTACAGACTGACATCAGCAGGGTCTTGAAAGGCAACAGAGGGCCATTAGCGGTGCGTGGACAGGCGGATCCAGGCCAAACAAATAGCACAGAAAGTTTATGAAGGAGAAAGGATTCCGGAAAACCTGTGTGCCTGTGGTGTGTGTGCGTGCTTCTGGTGTGAGAGCCTGTGGTGTGGGTGTGTTGCGCCTGTGTGGTGTATGTGTGTGTGGTATGTTACAAATCTGTGTGGTGGGGTGCTAGTTCATTTGTGGTGTGTGAGCCTGTGGATGGACGAGTCGGCACATGTGTCTAGTGCAGGCCACCCACAGGCGCTGAGGGCACGTGGTTTTTGGGACAACAGATCCCTTACTGCTCCCGGACTTAGGAGGGGAACAGGATGTGAAATGGCCAAATGGGGGCCTTGGAAAGCTCCTGCACTTGATAGTTGAGACCCTGATGGGGAGAGGCCCCCCAGGGCCACATACCCCTCACCCCTGCCTCTTACTCCACCTCGGCCTTGGTGGGATCTCCGAGGGAGGGGGCAGGCTCAGGGCGTTGGTGACCGACCTGAACTGGTGGGAGCCTGCCAGCCTGGGCTCCCATGGGTGCATCACCACGGGGAACGTTGGGATCGACATCTTGCTTGAAACAGGAAGTTGAGGGCCAGGACCCACTGCGGGTTCATTGAAAGTCCACCTTGGTAGGTATTGTGGTGGAAGCTGAGGGCCACATAGGTGACCTGCTGCACCCTTAGGCTCTTTGCCCACCCTGCCTGCCAGTTGGCTGCGGGGGCACCCGGGTGAGGCGGGGGGCGGCCCCGCTTTATGAGGCAGGCTGGACTCCATTCCTGCCGTAACAACGTTTGTTGCTCCTCAGTAAGGTCCAAGCCTGCGGCTTTCTATCCTGCCTGGAATGTGACCAGGAATGTAGTGGAGCAGTTTCTGTCTCCCGTGCGGTACGTGTCTCCTTCTTCTCCTGTGACCGGAGAACTCGGAAGCGTAACCTCTGCGCAACCCAAGAAGGACACAGAACAAAACAGAGATTCGGGGCACTGTCAGGTCCGGTTTCGGGGTTCAGAAGGTCACGTTTGCCAGGCTGTGATAGGAACAGGGAGGTGCGCTCAGGACGCCCTGTTCCAGGGAGCTTGGCGTCGTGTGGCGTGGCGGCTGCCATCATTCCGACGGCCTCCGCAGGCGGCAGGGTCTGCGGTGTCCACAGCGACCACGGGCCAGAGTGGCAACCCCGCACAGATCTCCCTCGTGTCGGCCATGCTCGTGGGGGGGACGTGGAGGTGACGTTGGCCTTGTGGGAGCAACGCGGGACCAACACATCTCACCAAAACAGGGACTGAACCCTTAGGGATGACGGAACATGAACGTCAGGAATCGCGCTTGGGCGGAGTGGGGACCCAGGCCCCACCAAGTGGGCCCAGAAGGGAGTGGTCTCCCTTCCCTCGGCCAGAGTCTGGAGGACCAGTCGCGGCAGTTTGGGAAGGCGTAGACGCGGGACCAGCTCGGATCTGTTGGTGGTTTTAGGGAGGTCGTCTAGAGACTGACACCAGCAGGGTCTTGAAGGAAACATAAGACCATTAGCGGTGAGTGGAGAGGCGGCTCCGGGCCAACGAAATTGCACAGAAAAATTATGAAGGAGAAAGGATTCCGGAAAACCTGTGTGCCTGTGGTGTGTGTGCTTCTGGTGTGTGTGCCTGAGGTATGGGGTGTTGCACGTGTGTGGTGTATTTGTGTGTGGTATCACAAATGTGTTCTGTGTGGAGGGTTGCGTGTGTATGTGTGGTGTTTGAGCGTGTGGATGGACGTGTCCGCATGGGTGTCACATGAGGGCTACCCACACGTGCCCTGGCATGTCGTTTTTAGGGCAGCAGATCCCTCACTGCCCCCCAACTCAGGAGGGGAATAGGATGTGAGATGGCCAAATGGGGGACTTGGAAACTTCCTGCACTTGATTGTTGCGACCCTGAGCGGGGAGCGGCCCCACATATTCACATGCCCCACACCCCCGCCTCTTCCTCCACTTCGGCCTTGGTGGGAACTCCGAGGGAGGGGGCAGGCTCAGGGCATTGGTGTCCGACTTGACCTGGAGGGAGCGTGCCAGCCTGGACTCGCAGTGGGTGCATCATCACGGTGAACTTTCGGATCGACATCCTGCGTGAAGCAGGAAGATGAGGGCCAGGACCCTCCGCCGGTTCAATGAAAGGCCACCTTGGGAGGTGTTTCGATCAAAGCTGAGGGCCACATAAGTGGTCTGTAGCACCCTTTGGCTCTTTGACCACCCTGCCTGACAGTTGGCTACGGGGGCCCCCGGGTGGGGCGGGGGGCGGACCCGGCATTATGAGGTAGGCTGGACTCCATTGCTGCCATAGCAACGTTTTGTTGCTCCTCAGTTAGGCCCAAGCCTGCGGCTTTCTATCCTGCCTGGAGTGTGACCAGTAATGTAGTGGTGCGGTTTCTGTCTCCCGTGCGGTACGTGTCTCCTTCTTCTCCTGTGACAGAACTCGGACGCGCAACCTCTGCACATCCCAAGCAGGACACAGAACAAACGAGTGATTCGGACGCTATCAGGACTGGTGACGGGGTTCAGAAAGTCACGTTTGCCAGGCTGTGATAGGAACATGCAGGTGTGCCCAGGGCGCCCTGTTCCAGGGAGCTTGGCGTGGTGTGACGTGGCGGCATCCATCCTTCCGACGGCCCTGGCAGGCGGCAGGTTCAGCGGTGTCCACAGCCACCCCGGGCCAGTGCGGCAGCGTGTGCGCAGATCTCCCTCGAGTCAGCCATGTTTGTGATGTGGACGTTGAGATGAATTGGCCTGTGGAACTGCTCGGGAACAACACATCTCACCAAAACAGGAATGAACCCTTAGGGATGACGGATCACGAACGTCAGGAACCGAGCTTGGGCTGAGAGCGGACCCAGACCCCAACAACTGGACCCAGAAGGGAATGGTCTCCCTTCCCTCGGCCAGAGTCTGGAGGACCAGTCCCGGCAGTTTGGGAAGGAGTAGACGAGGGCCCAGCTCGGATCTGTAGGGGGTTTTCGGGAGGTCGTCTAGAGACTGACACCAGCAGGGTCTTGAAAGGCAACAGAGGGACATTAGCTGTGCGTGGAGAAGCGGCTCCAGGGCAACGAAGTAGCACAGAAAGGGTATGAAGGAGAAAGGATTCCGAAAAACCTGTGTGCCTGTGGTGTGTGTGCTTGTGGTGTGTGTGCCAAGGTGTGGGTATGTTGTGCGTGTGTGGTGTATGTGTGTGTGTGTAAGTCACAAATGTGTTCTGTGTGGCGGGTTGCGTGTGCATGTGTGGTGTGTGAGCGTGTGAAGGGACGTGTCCGCACAGGTGTCTCGTTCGCGCCCCCCACACGTGCCCTGGGTACGTGGTTTTTGGGTCAGCAGATCCCTCACTGCTCCCGGACTCAGGAGGGGAACAGGATTTGAGATGGCCAAATGGGGGCCTTGAAAGCTACTGCACTTGATAGTTGAGACCCTGAGCGGGTAGAGGCCCATCAGGGCCACATGCCCCTCTCCCTCGCCTCTTCCTCCACCTCGGCCTTGGTGGGACCTCCAAGGGAGGGGGCAGGCTCATTGCGGTTGTGTCCGACCTGACCTGGAAGGAGCTTGCCAGCCTGGGCTTCCAGGGGGTGAATCATCACGGGGAACTTTAGGATCGACATCCTCCCTGAAGCAGGAAGTTGAGGCCCAGGACCCACCGGTGGTTCAATGAAAGGCCACCTTGGGAGTTGTTGCAGTCAAAGCTGAGGGCCACATAAGAGGCTGCAGCACCCCTAGGCTCTTTGCCCACCATGCCAGCCAGTTGGCTGCGGGGGCCTCCGGGTAGAGGGGGGCGGCCCCGGCTTTTTGAGGCACGCTGGACTCCATTGCTGCCATAGCAATGGGTTTTGTTGCTCCTCAGTTATGCCCGAGCCTGCGGCTTTCTATCCTGCCTGGAGTGTGACCAGGAATGTAGTGGAGCGGTTTCTGTCTCCCGTGGAGGTAGGTGTCTCCTGCTTCTCCTGTGACCGAGAGCTCGGAGGCGTAACCTCTCCACATCCCAAGCAGGACACATAACAAAACAGTGATTCTGGGCGCTCTCAGGACCGGTGTCGGGATTCAGAAGGTCACGTTTTCCAGGCTGTGATAGGAACAGGGAAGTGCGCCTAGGGAGCCCTGTTCCAGGAGCTTGGCATGGTGTGGCGTGGCGACGTCTATCCTTCCGACGGCCCCGGCAGGCGGCAGGGACGACAGTGTCCACATCAACACTGGGCCAGTGCGGCAGCCTCCGTGCAGAGCTCCCTCGAGTCGGCCATAGTCCTGGTGGGGCCGTGGAGGTGACGTTGGCCTTGTGGGCGCAGCGGGGCACCAACACATCTCACCATAACTGGGACTGAACCCTTAAGGATGACGGAACACGAACGTCAGGAACCGAGCTTGGGCTGAGAGGGGACCCAGGACCCACCAAGTGGGCCCAGAAGGGAATGGTCTCCCTTCCCTCGGCCTGAGTCTGGAGGACCATTCCCGCAGTTTGGGAAGGAGCAGATGCGGGCCCAGCTCGGATCTGGTGGGGGTGTTAGGGAGGTCGTCTGGAGACAGACACCAGCATGGGCTTGAAAGGCAAGAGAGGGCCATTGGCGGGGGGTGGCAAGAAAATAGCACAGGAAGGTCATGAAGGTGAAAGGACACCAGAAACCCTGTGTGCCTGTGGTGTGGGTGTGTTGGGCGTGTGTGGCGTATGTGTGTGTGGTATGTCACAAATGTGTTTTGTGCGGTGGTTTGCATGTGCATGTGTGGTGTGTGAGCATGTGGATGGACGTGTCAGCACAGGTGTCTCCTGGGGGACACCACACGTGCCCTGGGCACGTGGTTTTTGGGGCAGCAGATCCCTCACTGCCACCAGACTCAGGAGGGGAACAGGATGTTAGAGGGCCAAATGGGGGCCTTTGAAAGCTCTGCACTTGATGGTCGAGACCCTGAGCCGGAAGAGGTCCATCAAGGCCACATGCAGCTCCCCTAGCCTCTTACTCCACCTCGGGCTTGATGGGATCTCCGCCGGAGGGGCCAGGCTCAGGGTGGTGGTGTCCGACCTGACCTGGAAGGAGCATGCCAGCCTGGGCTCCCAGTGGGTGCATCATCACGTGGAACCTTGGGATCGACATCCTATGTGAAGCAGGAAGTTGAGGACCCGGACCCACCGCGGGTTCACTGAAAGGCCACCTTGGGAGGTGTTTCGGACAAAGCTGAGGGCCACGTAGGTGGCCTGCAGCACCCTTAGGCTCTGTGCCCACCCTGCCTGCCAGTTGGCTGCAGGGGCCCCCTGGATGGGTCGGGGTGCGGCCCCGGCTTTATGAGGCAGGCTGGACTCCATTGCTGCCATAGCAACGTTTTGTTGCTTCTCAGTTAGGCCCAAGCCTGCGGCTTTCTATCCTGCCTGGAGTGTGACCAGGAAGGTAGTGGAGTGGTTTCTGTCTCCCGTGGAGGTAGGTGTCTCCTGCTCCTCCTGTGACCGGAGAGCTCGGAAGTGTAACCTCTGCGCATCCAAGCAGGACACAAAACAAAACAGTGATTCGGGGCGCCGTCAGTACCGGTGTCGGGGTTCAGAATGTCACGTTCGCCAGGCTGTGATAGGAACAAGCAGGTGCGCCCAGAGCGCCCTGTTCCAGGAAGGTTAGCGTGGGTGGCGTGGCGATGTCCATCATTCCGACGGCCCCGGCAGGCGGCAGGGATGGCGGTGTCCACCGCAACACCAGGCAGTGCGTCAGACTCCAAGCAGAACTCCCTTGAGTCGGCCATGTTCGTGGTGGGGACGTGGAGGTGACCGTGGCCTTGAGGGAGCAGCGCGGCACTAAAACATCTCACCAAAACAGGGTCTGAACCCTTAGGGATGACGGAATACACACTACAGGAACCGAGCTTAGGCTGAGAGGGGACCCAGGCCCCACCAAGTGGGCCCAGAAGGGAGTGGTCTCCCTTGTCTCCGCCTGAATCTGGAGGACCAGTCCCGGCAGTTTGGAAAGGAGTAGACGCGGGCCCAGCTCGGATCTGGTGGGGGTGTTAGGGAGGTCGTCTAGAGACTGACACCAAGGGTCTTGAAAGGCAAGAGAGGGCCATTAGCGGTGGGTGGAGAGGCGGCTCCAGGCCAACGAAATAGCACAGAAAAGTCATGAAGGAGAAAGGAGTCCAGAAAGCCTGTGTGCCTGTGGTGTGTGTGCTTGTGGTGTGTGTGCCTGTAGTGTGGGTGTCTTGCATGTGTGTGGTGAATGTGTGTGTGGTATGTCACAAATGTGTTCTGTGTGGTTGGTTGCGTGTGCATGTGTGGTGTGTGAGCGTGTGGATGGACGTGTCCGCACGGGTGTCTCGTGCGGGCCACCCACACGTGCCCTGGGCACGTGGTATTTGGAGCAGCAGATCCCTCACTGTTCCCCGACTCAGGAGGGGAACAGGATGTGAGATGGCCAAATGAGGGCCTTGGAAAGCTCCTACACTTGATAGTGAGACCCTGAGCGGGGAGAGGCCCATCAGGGCCACATGCCCCTCTCCCTCGCCTCTTCCTCCACCTTGGCCTTGCTGGGACCTCCTAGGGAGGGGGCAGGCTCATTGCGGTGGTTTCAGACCTGACCTGGAGGGCGTGCCAGCCTGGGCTGCAGTGGGTGCATCATCACGGGGAACTTTAAGATCGACATCCTGCGTGAAGCAGGCAGTTCAGGGCCGGGTCCCACTGTTATGCCCAGAACTCGGGGATCCCAAGAACCACGAGGGAGCTGAGTCCCATACAAGAACAAAGAGCCTTTAATCGAGCTAGCTCGAGCTCAATCTCCTACCGCACCGACGCAGCAGTGGGTCGAGAGAGACAGAGAGTCTCCCAAGGTGCAAGAGTTTTAAAGGAGTAGTAGGAAGGGTGATGGTCGTGGCCCTAGCCGATTGGCTGAGGTCAGGGTCCTGTTCCCTTCCAAGGCGGGAAACAGGTGTCTCTAGCTTTCAAGGCAGGAAACAGTTGTCTCTATTTGGGTGGATCCGGGTGCTCTAAGGATTGGTCCCAGCTGGTCTGGTGAGAAGTGGAATCTGATTAATTGGTCCGGGCTGGTCTATTGAGGGGTGGATCCTAATTGATTTGGTCCTAGTCTTTTGGAATCCCGAGTAGCCCTAACATTCCCCCCTTGTCTTGTGACTTATGGACCCAATCATGGGTCCAGCGGCTTTTCAATTTTGCCTTCTTCTATTACCAGGGATCTGCATTGAGCACGGAGGACCATCAATTAGATGGCCTCCACGTGATCCCTGACAAACTGGACCAGCCTGTTGATGATACAGGGCCTGAGGATTAGTAACAGAAGTAGGATGACGAGGGGTCTGGTAAGGGACAAGACGAGGGTAGTGAACTAGGGAGACTGTTAGAATGTTTCGGGGGGTGTAAGTATTCTTGACAAACACCGGCAGTGACAAGCAGGGCTAACAGAGTTACTAACATCAGGGGGTTCGAATGTGCCGTAACCTCAGCTTGAGCAAGTTGCATTAGTCTTGATTGACGATCCATCGAGTAACAAAGTCCTTTCAGACAGTGGAGAGGTGAGTGTGATGTACCAAGGTTGCCACGCCGTCTACTTTGAAAGCAGTGAGGGTTGTCAGCACCTCGATGTAGGGTCCCTTTCAGCACGGCACAAGGGTCTCTCGGCAGTACCTTTTGATGTAGACTCAGTCTCCTGGCTTGTACTAAGGAGGTGTCGGGGTTGGCCAGAGACAACAGGTAAGTTCCCCGAAACGAAAGGAGTTTTCGCAGCTGCTTGGGAATATTCCTTCAAGTCTCTATCCTGAGGTAGGCTAGCCAGAGTTAATTGGCTCAAATCATCATAGTGAAGCTAACAAGAAGTTATCTAGCCTCAATTTCTTACCACAGTCCTGACTCGAAACCCACAGCAATAATCACATTCCTGAGGGTCTGGCATCAGTGTAAATAGATCAAAATACATTCTAAACACTTTAGAGATTTTATTTCCATGATTCTCAAGTATGGCAGCATATGCTGGTTTAATAGGGGAAGACGCTCTGGAGCCACTCTTATTTTTCTCTGGCCTGTCTTTTTCAGATTAGTATAAATCTCAAATCAACATAGAGGCCCATTGACCCTATAGCCAGGTGTTCTGGTGACTCTTTCCTGACCGTTGCCTGTCTTAGGTCGCCCCCCACTGTGAGGAGTCTTACCCGTCATTGGCTAACCGGCCCTCCTTCAGAGTCAGACCACCCATTATGTTCTTGTATTACAACCTGGCATTTGCTTCCAGGCACCCCCATCCACCAATGAGGGTTCCAGTCTAGGGCACTGCCTTAGGGGCCTGAGTCTTTTCCTTAGGTAGTATTACCAGGGCCAGTATCTCTGGTCTCTAACATCTTCTCCTTTTTCTGTTGAAATAGATTTTATGCTGCCGCTTAAAATTCTAAAGATAACAATATTGGAATGGAAACTCCAATATTGATCATCATGGAAACAAAAAGTGAACAAAGTTAGAAAGATTATTATCCAGACCCCCAGTATTATACTCTTTCTCAGGAATGTTTAGTCTTACTAAAAATGCAGAGGGGTAACAAACCTATTTTTAGGTCACATGAGAGCATGACCAGTCTCCTAGATAACTTGTACTAATGCCATTAGAGAAAATACCATCGGAATAAAATATGTAAGACTAAAGTACAAAAGAACATGAGGCCTGGACACAAGCTAAAACAGAGAAAACGTAGCAAGGGTCAAGGAAATCCCTTGACTCTCAACAAGAGCAGTCGCCTTATCTGTCAGATTCTCCATTTTGTCCCCAAGTAGGAATAGCAGCGCTCTGGTTGGAGTGAGTACTGCTTCCACATCTTTAAGGCCGATTGTTATACAAAGAGCATACTCAGGGTCCTGGAGAGTATTATCCTCCATCTCTCGTAGGTAGAGGGCCGTGGAGGCGTCGGAGTGATGTTCTAAAAAAGCGTCTCTACATCTCCCTTTGGGTCATCCTTTAAGGAACCGGAGGAGATGGCAGTGGCTTGGGGAGCCTGGACATAGGGCCGTACCAATCTATCAGAAATCCACAGAAGGGAGTCCATGTCCTGTGGAAATACACAAGTATACACTCGCCCCCATGTTAACACTGTATCCTATTATATCTTTTTAGGCGGCAGGTGTATAAGCAGGGGCATTGTCCGTTTTGATTGCCCTGGAAATTCCCAAGTAGAAAAAGCATAGACAAAGGTGCTGGATCACATCCTTAAAGGCCTCTCCTGTATGTGCCAAGGCAATAACATGAGAAAAGATCCACACACATGAACGTAGGAGAGTTTACCAAAAGATAGAACATGAGTAACATCCATCTGCCAAAGATCATTAGGCCTCAGGCCTCTAGGTTTCTAATTGACCTTTGCTATAGGCAATTACTAGGTTTGCCACCTTTGTTAGGAAAGTAGCCAGCTGTGCCGAAAAAGTTGGAACTATCTTTCTAGGTAGAAAGGGCAGATGTAACCATTTAAAGGTGCCTCATATTAAGCCTCATTAAAGGCCTGCAAAACCAAATTGGTCTTAAAGCTTGATCACAAACCCCTTGCCATAGGGTGGGTCTATTTTTCATGCCCTAAGGCAAAATTTTCCATTGAAACCTCAGAGAAGACTGCTTAACGTTCTCAGAAGGCAGGCCAAAGGCAAATCCAGGACAATCTTCCGATCTAGGGGAACAGTGAGAAAACATTTGGAACAGCCACAGAAAAAGGGAGGCTATCAAGAATATTGCCAACATTTTCCCAGTCTCTGGATTAAAGGAGGAGAAATTTTAATCCTAATCCTGTGTAGTTTTAAAATCTATGTCTTTAACCATAGTCCGTCCTGACCACATATAAAATACCCCTCTTTAAAGATTTTTCCTTCACGAACCTTCTACAACTTGTCTTTGGCATTTAGATTTTGTCCAAAGCCATTTCTTTCCAAATACCCAGTCTGATTTAGAACAATATTACTTTTTACCTTCAGCAAAAGCATATTTCTATTTCTTATATCCTTCTTTCACATCTCCTACTTTCTCACATACAGAGTTGTTTTCCTTATTTCCCTCAGTCATACACTCCCTAGAACTTTAACTGCTAGAAACATTAGTCTTCAGTGAAAACTAAGTAGTAACCAATTGTGAACTCTGTTATATCAGAATTTGTTAGATAGCAACCTTATTAATCCATTAAGCATAACGTATGTTTTTCAACAGTTCCCAACATCCTTAGAGTTTTGCAACAGGTCCAAAGCACAAATCTACATCCAGTAATTAGTGTTTCAGCTTTTTATCATTATATGGTCAATGAATTAGTCTCAAGTTCTCACGCAAGCCAAACTTTCAACACTTTAGGTTACCAGGAACCCTGAAAGTTATCCCAACATTTACCCACGCAAACCACAAGGCAGACAAAGTTAACCATCACTTTCAGGCTTCCTTTTGCTAACAAACTGGAACAAAGATAACATGAGCTTGCTTGACCTTCAGTAAACCTCAGTAGAACAAAGTTTCACATTTAATACTGATAACTTTAGAGACAGATCCATAAAACTCCTATTTATTTGACCGAGGTGGTAGTAAAAGATCCCAATGGCCAATGTATAGAATCGTATGGCTGCTAGTAAAACCTAACTCCTTTAACATTGATAAGGTTTCACCGAGCAATCAAAGACCCAATAAAGATGAAACCCAAAACTTTGGTTTTCCCTTAGAAAGAGAAAAAATCTTTGTTTACATTTTCTTCTCAGGAGCTGAACAGTCCAAGAAAACTTTGTTTTAAATGGAGAGAAAAGCAGAATTTTAACTTTATACCAGTGTACTTTCGAAATCCCATTCATAATTTTCTCTTGTGGAAACAGTGAGGACATTTAAAAAGGCGTTTGTATTTTTGTTTCCTTACAACAATGTAGGGGTGGGGAGCAGAATGCTACCTGAGGCATTGAAGAGGCAGAGACCTAGGCTCCACCCTAGGCAGTTGCAGAAACGGGAAGAGGAGGAAGGGAAGACAGAATGGGCACAGAGGCCTAGAGGCTTGAAGGCAGATTAAAGCAGCCTGAAGGCAGCCTGAAGCACACAGGGTGGAGAAAAGAGTTCTACGTGGTCTTAAAGTGCATCCTCCAGTTTAATGATTCGGACCTGGATGGGGTGGCCCTTGCCATCGGTGATCTGAGGTCCCCCCTTGTCTGAAAGTCTCCAGGACTTTTCGCAGGCTAACTTTCCTCGTGGGATGTGGAGGACTGAATACTGTGCTCCGATGTCGACAAGGAAGTCAACAGGGGTCCCCTCCACTTTAAGAGTTGCCCTGGGCTCGGGGAGAGGGTCCGAACCCCGACTCCCCTAATCACTTAGTTCACCTAGCTCTAAGATTTTTACTCGATTAGCCTTGCTTTTCTTCCCAGCGACCCCCTTCGGACATTCTTGGGCCCAATGCCCTGTCTCCTTGCAGCATGTACACTGATCTTTCTGCAGCCTCTGCTTCCCCCCAACTCTGGTGGTTCCTTTACCTCCTTTTGAGTCATCAGCCAGTTGCCAGAGACGACGGTCTCCTTCTTCAGGATGGTCGGCAATGGTAGCTAGTAGTATTCTGACCAGGTCTCGTGTCTGTTAGCTGCTGTCAGCCTTCATGGTGTGAGCCTGCCTATCCTCTGGAGGCTCCCAGTTGTTGTATACTTTTCGGCTCTTACCAGCAAATCCTACAGAATTTTTTTTCTCTCAGTCTGTATATTTTCTGTAATTACTTTCTGTCTGCGGCCGATTGATTTACAAAGGCCATGATAGCAACGGCCTTGCTTTCCAGAGCCTCTGGATCCTTAGGGGTACAGGCACAGAACACCTCCATGATTCATTCCAAAAAGGCTGTCAGGGACTCATCCTTTCTTTGTTGTATGTTCCCCACCTTGGCCAGATTGGTTGGCTTTCTAGTAGCCATTCGGAGACCCCCCATTAGAGTCTGGCGGTAGACCCGGAGCCTCTCCTTACTGTCTGCAGTATGAAAATCCCACTCGGGCCGAGTTAAGGGGAATGAGTTATCTATCTGTGCCTAGTTGGTGGTTGGATTCCCGTCTGCACCTGGAACTAGTTTTTAGGCCTCATTGAGGATCATTTTCCTCTCCTTAATCGTGAACAGGACCTGCAAAAGCTGCTGGCAGTCATCCCATATGGGCTGATGGGTAAAGAGAACATAATCTAATAAATCAATATGCCCTGCCAGTTTTTCAAAAACTTTGGATTAGCTTGAGTCCGCCACACAATGCTCCACAAAATGACACACACAAAAACAGACAAACAGAGGGCCCCTAGAAACCATCCCGACGGTTTCCCTCACAAGCAGCCCCTTCAGGCCCTTGGCAGATACCTCCAGCTCCAAGCAGCCCTTCAGGCCCTTGGCGGAAACCTCCCGACGGCTTCCCTCGCAAGCAGCCCCTTCAGGCCCTTGGCGGAAACCTCCCGATGGCTTCTCTCTCAAGCAGCCCCTTCAGGCCCTTGGCGGAAACCTCCCGACGGCTTCCCTCGCAAGCAGCCCCTTCAGGCTCTTGGCGGAAACCTCCAGACGGGGTGAGGGACGTCTCCCTACACTCCCCACCAGCGACCCTCCAGCGCGTCCGCCTAGGTCCTTTGCCGGTCCTTGAGAAACTGAGCTCACACAGAAGAGACAGACAACAGACAGACAGTGACCATGGTCAGTCAGGCTCTTCGGGTCTGGAGTCTCTCGGGGGTTTTGGGGTATCCCGGACGAGCCCCCATATGTTATGCCCAGAATTCGGGGACCCCAAGAACCACCAGGGAGCCGAGTCCGATGCAAGAACAAAGAGCCTTTAATCGAGCTAGCTCGAGCTCAATCTCCTACCGCACCGACGCAGCAGTGGGTCGAGAGAGAGAGAGAGAGTTTCCCAAGGTGCAAGAGTTTTAAAGGAGTAGTGGGAAGGGTGATGGTCGTGGCCCTAGCCGATTGGTTGATGTCAGGGTCCTGTTCCCTTCCAAGGCGGGAAACAGGTGTCTCTAGCTTTCAAGGCAGGAAACAGGTGTCTCTATTTGGGTGGATCCGGGTGCTCTAAGGATTGGTCCCAGCTCTCTGGTGAGAAGTGGAATCCGATTAATTGGTCCGGGCTGGTCTATTGAGGGGTGGATCCTAATTGATTAGGTACTAGTCTTTTGGAATCCCGAGTTGCCCTAACACCACCGCGGTTCAATGAAGGCGACCTTGTGAGGTGTTGCGGTGAAAGCTGAGGGCCACTTAAGTGGCCTGCAGCACCCCTAGGCTCCTTGCCCACCCTGCCCGCCAGTTGGCTGCGGGGGCTTCCGGGTGAAGGGGGGCGGCCCCGGCTTTTTGAGTCACGCTGGACTCAATTGCTGCCATAGCAACGGGTTTTGTTGCTCCTCAGTTAAGCCCGAGCCTACGGCTTTCTATCCTGCCTGGAGTGTGACCAGGAAGGTGGTGGAGCGGTGTCTGTCTCACGTGAAGATAGGTGTCTCCTGCTTCTCCTGTGACCGGACAGCTCGGAAGCGTGACCTCTGCGCATCCCAAGCAGGACACAGAACAAAACAGTGATTCGGGGCGCTGTCAGGACCTGTGTCAGGGTTCAGAAGGTCACGTTTGCCAGGGTGTGATAGGAACAAGCTGGTACGCCCAGGGCGCCCTGTTCCGGGGAGATTTCGTGGTGTGGCGTATCGACGTCCATCCTACCGACGGCCCCGGCAGGCGACAGGGACGGCGGTGTCCACATCAACACCGGGCCAGTGCGGCAGCTTCCGCGCAGAGCTCGGTCGTGTCGGCCACGCTCGTGGTGGGGACGTGGAGGTGACGTTGTCCTTGTGGGAGCAGAGCGGCACCAACCCATGTCATCAAAACAGGGTGGAACCCTTAGGGATGACGGAACATGAACGTCAGGAACAGAGCTTGGGCTGAGAGGGGACCCAGTCCCCACCAAGTGGGCCCAGGAGGGAAACCATTGGGCTCCCTTCCCTCGGCCTGTGTCTGGAGGACAGGTCCCGGCAGTTTGGGAAGGAGTAGACGCGGGCCCAGCTCGGATCTGGTGGGGGTGTTAGGGAGGTCGTCTAGAGACTGACACCAGCAGGGTCTTGAAAGTCAAGAGAAGGCCATTAGCAGTGCGTGGAGAGGCACCTCCAGGCCAACGAAATAGCACAGAAAGTTTATGAAGGAGAAAGGATTCCGGAAAACCTGTGTGCCTGTGGTGTGTGTGTTTGTGGTGTGTGTGCCTGTAGTGTGTGTGTGTTGCGCGTGTGTGATGTATGTGTGTGTGGTATGTCACAAATGTGTTCTGTGTGGTGGGTTGCGTGTGCATGTGTGGTGTGTGAGCGTGCGGATGGACGTGTCCGCACAGGTGTCTCGTGCCTTCCCCGGCCCCCTCACGTGCCCTTGGCACATGGATTCGGAGGCAGCAGATTCCTCACTGCCCCCGAAACAGGAGGTGAACAGGATGTGAGATAGCCAAATGGAGGCCTTAGAAACCTCCTGCACTTGATAGTTGAGATCCTGAGCGCGGAGAGGCTTCTCAGGGCCACATGCCCCTCACCCCCGCCTCTTCTTCCACCTCGGCCTTGGTGGTACCTCCGAGGGAGGGGGCAGGCTAGGGCGGTGGTGTCCGACCTGACGTGGAGGGAGCGAGCCAGTCTGGGCTCCCAGTGGGTGCATAATCACGAGGAACTTTGGGATCGATATCCTGCGTGAAGCAGGAAGGTGAGGGCCAGAACCCACCACGGTGTACAGAAAGTCCACCTTGGGAGGTATTGTGGACAAAGCTGAGGGCCACGTAGGTGGCCTGTAGCACCCTTAGGCTCTTTGCCCACCCTGCCTGCCAGTTGGCTGCGGGGGCCCCCGTGTGGGGCGGGGTTGGCCCGCCTTTATAGGCACGCTTGTCTCCATTGCTGACATAGCAACGGTTTTGTTGCTCCACAGTTAGGCCCAAGCCTACGGCATTCTATCCTGCCTGGAGTGTGACCAAGAAGGTAGTGGAGCGGTTTCTGTCTCCCGTGGTGGTAGGCGTCTCATTCTTCTCCTGTGACCGGAGAACTCGGAAGCCTAACCTCTGCGCATCCCAAGCAGGACACAGAACCAAACAGAGATTCGGGGCACTGTCAGGACCGATGTCGGGGTTCAGAAGGTCACGTTTGCCAGGCTGTGATAGGAACAGTCAGGTCCGCCCCGGGCGCCCTGTTCCAGTGACCTTGGCGTCGTGTGTTGTGGCGGACTCCATCATTCCAATGGCCCCGGCAGGCGGCAGGGTCTGCGGTGTCCACAGCCACACCGGGCCAGTGTGGAAGCCTCCGTGCATAGCTCCCTCGAGTTCGACATGCTCGTTGTGGGGACGTGGAGGTGACGTGGGCCTTGTGGGAGCAGCGCGGGACCAACACATCTCACAAAAACAGGGACTGAACCCTTATGGATGACGGAACACGAACGACAGGAACCGAGCTTGGGCTGAGAGGTGACCCAGGCCCCACCAATTCGGCCCAGGATGGAGACCATGGGGCTCCCTTCCCTCAGCCCGAGTCTGGACGACCAGTCCCGGCAGTAGACGCGGGCCCAGCTCGGATCTGGTGGGGGTGTTAGGGAGGTCGTCTAGAGACTGACACCAGCAGGGTCTTGAAAGGCTAGAGAGGGCTTTAGCGGTGCGTGGAGAGGCGGCTCCAGGCCAAAGAAATAGAACAGAAAGGTTATGAAGGAGAACGGATTCCGGAAAACCTGTGTGCCTGTGGTGTGTGTGCTTCTGGTGTGTTAGCCTGTGGTGTGGGTGTGTTGCGCGTGTGAGGTGTATGTGTCTGGTATCACAAATGTGTTCTGTGTGGTGGGTTGCGTGTGAATGTGTGGTGTGTGAGCGTCTGGATGGACGTGTCCGCACAGGTGTCTCGTGCAGGCCACCCACACATGCGCTGGTGTTTGGGGCAGCAGATCCCTCACTGCTCCAGGACTCAGGAGGGGAACAGGATGTGAGATGGCCAAATGGGGGCCTTGGAAAGTTCCTGCACTTGATAGTTGAGACCTTGAGCCGCTAGAGGCCCCTCAGGGCCACATGCGACTCACCCCCACCTCTTCCTCCACCTTGGCCTTGGTGGGATCTCCGAGGGAGGGGGCAGGCTCAGGGCGGTGGTGTCCGACGTGACCTGGAGGGACGGTGCAGCCTGGGATCCCAGTGGGTGCATCATCACGGGGAAATTTAGGATCGACATCCTGCGTGAAGCTGGAAGTTGAGGGCCAGGACCCACCGCGGGTTCACTGAAAGGCCATCTTGGGAGGTGTTTCAGTCAAAGCTGAGGGCCACGTAGGTGGCTTGCAGCACACTTAGGCTCTTTGCCCAGCCTGCCTGCCAGTTGGCTTCGGGGGCCCCGGGTGGGGCCGGGGGGCAGCCCCGGCTTTATGAGGCAGGCTGGACTCTATTGCTGCCATAGCAACTTTTTGTTGCTCCTCAGTAGGCCCGCGCCTGCGGCTTTCTATCCTGCCTGGAGTTTGATCAGTAATGTAGTGGAGCGTTTTCTGTCTCCCATGGTGGTGGGGTCTCCTTCTTCTCCTGTGACCAGAGAACTCAGAGGGGTAAACTCGGCGCATCCCAAGCAGGACACCGAACAAAACAGTGATTCGCGGCGCTGTCAGGACCGGTGTCGGAGTTCAGAAGGTCACGTTTGCCAGGCTCTGATAGGAACAGGGATGTCCGCCTAGGGCGCCCTGTTCCAGGGAGCTTGGCATGGTGTGGCGTGGCGACGTCAATCCTTCCGACGACCTCGGGAGGCAGAAGTGACGGCGGTGTCCATAGCCACAACGGGCCAGTTCGACAGCCTCCGCCCAGAACTCCCTCGAGTTGGCCATGCTCGTGGTGGGGACGTGGAGGTGACGTTGGCCTTGTGGGAGCAGCGCGGCACCAACACAACTCCCCAAAACAGGGACTGAACCCTTAGGGATGACGGAACACGAACGTCAGGAACGGAGCTTGGTCTGATAGGGGACCCAGGCCCCACCTCATGGGCCCAGAAGTGAGTGGTCTCCCTTCCCTCGGCCAGAGTCTGGAGGACCAGCCCCGGCAGTTTGGGAAGGAGTAGTCGAGGGCCCAGCTTGGATCAGGTGGGGATGTTAGCGAGGTCGTCTATAGACTGACCACTGCAAGGTCTTGAAAGGCAACAGAGGGCCATTAGCGGTGCGGGAGAGGCGGCTCCAGGCCAACGAAATAGCACAGAAAGGTTATGACGGAGAAAGGTTTCCAGAAAACCTGTGTGCCTGTGGTGTGTGTGTGCCTCTGGTATGTGAGCCTGTGGTGTGGGTGTGTTGTGCGTGTTTGGTGTATGTGTGTGTAGTATGTCACAAATGTGTTCTGTGTGGTGGGTTGCGTGTGCATGTGTGGTGTGTGAGCGTGTGGATGAACGTGTCCGCACAGTTGAATCGTGCGGGCCACCCGCACGTGCCCTAGGCACGTGGTGTTTGGGGCAGCACATCCCTCACTGCTCCCGGACTCAGGAGGGGAACAGGATGTGAGATGGCCAAATGGGGGCCTTGGAAAGCTCCTGAAATTGATAGCTGAGACCCTGAGCGGGGAGAGACCCATCAGGGCCTCATGCCCCTCTCCCTCACCTCTTCCCCCACCTCGGCATTCTTGGGACCTCAGAGGGAGGGGGCAGGCTCATTGTGGTGGTGTCCGACCTGACCTGGAGGGAGCGTGCCAGCCTGGGTTCCCAGGGGGTGCATCATCACGGGGAAATTTAGGATCGACATCCTGCGAGAAGCAGGAAGTTGAGGGCCAGGACCCACCGCGGGTTCAATGAAAGGTCACCTTGGGAGGTGTTTCGGTCAAAGCTGGGCCACGTAAGTGGCCTGCAGCACCCCTAGGCTCTTTGCCCACCCTGCCCGCCAGTTGTCTTCGGTCGCCTCCGGGTGGAGGGGGGCGGCCCCGGCTTTTTGAGGCGCGCTGGACTCCATTGCTGCCATAGCAACGGGTTTTCTCGCTCCTCAGTTAGGCCCGAGCCTGCGGCTTTCTATCCTGCCTGGAGTGTGACCAGGAAGGTAGTGGAGCGGTTTCTGTCTCCCGTGGAGCTAGGTGTCTCCTGCTTCTCCTGTGACCAGAGAACTCAGAAGCGTAAACTCTGCGCATCCCAAGCAGGACACAGAACAAAACAGAGATTCGGGGCGCTGTCAGGACCGGTGTCGGTGTTCAGAAGGTCACGTTTACCAGGCTGTGATAGGAACAGGGAGGTGCGCTCAGGACGCCTTGTTCCAGGGAGCTTGGCGTCGTGTGGCGTGGCAGCTTCCATCATTCCCACGGCCCCCGGAGGTGGCAGGGTCTGCGGTGTCCACAGCGACCACGGGCCAGTGCGGCAGCCTCCGCGAAGAGCTGCCTCGATTCGGCCATGCTCTTGGTGGGGACGTGGAGGTGACGTTGGCCTTGTGGGAGCAGCGCGGGACCAACACATCTCACCAAAACAGGGATTGAAGCATTAGGAATGAGGGAACACGAAACTCAAGAACAGAGCTTGGGCTGAGAGGGGAACCTGGACCCACCAAGTGGGCATAGGAAGGAGACCATGGGGCTCCCTTCCCTCGGCATGAGTCTGGAGGACCATTCCTGACAGTTTGGGAAGGAGTAGATGCTGGCCCAGCTCAGATCTGGTGGGGTAGTTAGGGAGGTCATCTAGGGACTGACACCAGAATGGGCTTGAAGGCAAGAGAGGGTCTTTAGCGATTGTGGAGAGGCGGCTCCAGGCCTACGAAATAGCACAGAAAGTCATGAAGGAGAAAGGAGTCCAGAGACCCTTTCTGCCTGTGGTGGGGGTGTGTTGGGCGTGTGTGGCATATGTGTGTTTGGTATGTCACAAATCTGTTCTGTGTGGTGGGTTGCGTGTGTGTATGTGTGCTGTGTGAGCGTCTGGATGGACGTGTCCGCACAGGTGTCTCGTGCTGACTCCCGGCCCCCTCACGTGCCCTGGGCACATGGATTCGGGGGCAGCAGATCCCTCACTGCCCCCCGACTCAGGAGGGGAACAGGATGTGAGATGGCCAGATGGAGGTCTTAGAAAGCTCTTGCAATTGAGTTTGGAGGATCAGACCCGAAAGTTTGCAAGGAGTAGATGAGGGCCCAGCTCGGATCTGGTGAAGGTTTTAGGGAGGTCGTCTAGGGACTGACACCAGAAGGGGCTTGAAAGGCAAGAGAGGGCCATTAGTGCGAGTGGAGAGGCGTCTCAGGGCAAGGAAATAGCACAGAAAGGTCATGAAGGATAAAGGAGTCCAGAAACCCTGTGTGACTGTGGTGTGGGTGTGTTGGGCATGTGTGGCGTATGTGTGTGTGGTATGTCACAAATGTGTTCTGTGCGGTGGTTTGCGTGTGCATGTGTGGTGTGTGAGCGTCTGGATGGACGTATCCACACAGGTGTCTCGTGCCGACCCCCGGCCCCCTCACGTGCCCTGTGTACATGGATTCGGGGGCAGCAGATCCCGCACTGCTCCCCGACTCAGGAGGGGAACAGGATGTGAGATGGCCAGATGGAGGTCTTAAAAAGCTCTTGCAATTGATAGATGAGATCCTCAGCGGGGAGAGGCCTCTCAGGGCCACATGCCCCTGTCAACCGTCTCTTCCTCCACCTCGGTCGTGGTGGGACCTCCAAGGGAGGGGGCAGGCTCATTGCGGTGGTGTCCGATCTGACCTGGAGGGAGCTTGCCAGCCTGGGCTCCCAGGGAGTGAATCATTACGGGGAATTTTAGAATCGACATCCTCCCTGAAGCATGAAGTTGAGGGCCAGGACCCACCGCAGGTTCAATGAAAGCCCACCTTGGGAGGTGTTGCAGTCAAAGCTGAGGGACATGTTAGAGGCTGCAGCACCCCTAGGCTCTTTGCCCACCATGCCCGCCAGTTGGCTGTGTGGGCCTGCGGGTAGAGGGGAGCGGCCCCGGATTTTTGAGGCAGGCTGGACTCCATTGCTGGCATAGCAACGATTTCTTGCTCCTCAGTTAGGCCCAAGGCTGCGACATTCTATCCTGCCTGGAGTGTGACCAGGAAGGTAGTGGTGCGGTTTCTGTCTCCGGTGGTGGTAGGTGTCTCCTTCTTCTCCTGTGACCGGAGAACTCAGAAGCGTAACCTCTGCGCATCCCAAGCAGGACACAGAACAAAACAGAGATTCGGGGCACTGTCAGGTCCGGTTTCGGGGTTCAGAAGGTCACGTTTACCAGGCTGTGATAGGAACAGGGAGGTGTGCCCAGGACGCCCTGTTCCAGAGAGCTTGGAGTCTTGTGGCGTGGCGGCTTCCATCATTCCCACAGCCCCCACAGGCGGCAGGGTCTGCGGTGTCCACAGCGACCCCGGGTCAGTGCGGCAGCCTCCGCGCAGAGCTCCCTCGTGTCGGCCATGCTCGTGGTCAGGACGTGGAGGTGACTGTCGCCTTGTGGGAGCAGCGCGGGACCAACACATCTCACCAAAACAGGGACTGAACCCGTAGGGATGACGGAACACGAACGTCAGGAACCGAGCTTGGGCTGAGAGGGGACCCAGGCCCCACCAAGTGGGCCCCGGAGGGAGACCATGGGGCTCCCTTCTCTGGGCATGAATTTGGAGGACCAGTCCCGACAGTTTGGGAAGGAGTAGATGCGGGCCCAGGGCGGATCTGGTGAAGATGTTAGGGAGGTCGTCTAGGGACTGACACCAGAAGGGGCTTGAAAGGCAGGAGAGGGCGAGTGGAGAGGCGACTCAGGGCAAGGAAATAGCACAGAAAGGTCATGAAGGAGAAAGGTGTCCAGAAACCCTGTGTGACTGTGGTGTGGGTGTGTTGGGCGTGTGTGGCGTATGTGTGTGTGGTATGTCACAAATGTATTCTGTGCGGTGGGTTGCGTGTGCATGTGTGGTGTGTGAGCGTCTGGATGGACGGTTCCGCACAGGTGTCTCGTGCCGATGCCCGGCCCCCTCATGTGCCCTGGGCACATAGATTCGGGGGCAGAAGATCCCTCACTGCCCCCCGACTCAGGAGGGGAACAGGATGTGAGATGGCCAGATGGAGGCCTTGGAAACCTCCTGCACTTGATAGATGAGATCCTGAGCGGGGATTGACCTCTCAGGGCCACATCCCCCTCACACCCGCCTCTTCCTCCACCTCGGCCTTGGTGGTATCTCCGAGGGTGGGGGCAGGCTAGGGCGGTGATGTCCGTCCTGAACTGGAGGGAGCGTGCCAGCCTGGGCTCCCAGTGGGTGCATCATCACGGGGGACTTTGGGATCGACATCTTGCGTGAAACAGGAAGTTGAGGGCCAGGAACCACTGCGGGTTCACTGACAGTCCACTTTGGGAGGTATTGTGGTCAAAGCTGAAGGCCACGTAGGTGGCCTGGAGCACCCTTAGGCTCTTTACACACCCTGCCTGCCAGTTGGCTACGGGGGCCCCGGGTGGGTCGCGGGGTGGCCCAGGCTTTAGGAGGCATGCTGGACTCCATTGCTGTTATAGCAACGGTTTTCTTGCTCCTCAGCTAGGCCCAAGTCTGCGGCATTCTATCCTGCCTGGAGAGTGAGCAGGAAGGTAGTGGAGCGGTTTCTTTCTCCCGTGGTGGTAGGTGTCTCCTTCTTCTCCTGTGACCAGAGAACTCAGAAGCGTAACCTCTGCGCATCCCAAGCAGGACACAGAACAAAACAGTGATGCGGGAAGCTGTCAGGACTGCTGACGGGGTTCAGAATGTCACGTTTGCCAGGCTGTGATAGGAACACGCAGGTGTGCCCAGGGCGCCCTGTTCCAGGGAGCTTGGCGTGGTGTGACGTGGCAGCATCCATCCTTCCGAAGGCCCTGGCAAGCGGCAGTGTCGACGGTGTACACAGCCACACCGGGTCAGTGCGGCAGCCTCCGCGCAGATCTCCCTCGAGGCGGCCATGTTCGTGGTGGGGACGAGGAGTTGACGGTGGCCTTGTGGGAGCAGCACGGGACCAACACATCTCACCAAAACAGGGACTGAACCCTTAGGGATGACGGAACACGAAGATCAGGAACCGAGCTTGCGCTGAGAGGGGAACCAGTCCCCACCAAGTTGGCCCAGAAGGAAGTGGTCTCCCTTCCCTCTGCCTGAGTCTGGAGGACCAGTCCCGGCAGTTTGGGAAGGAGCAGACGCGGGCCCAGCTCGGATCTGGTGGGGATGTTAGGGAGGTCTTCTAGAGACTGACACCAGCAGGGTCTTGAAAAGCAACAGAGGGCCATTAGCGGTGGGTGGAGATGCGGCTCTAGGCCAAGGAAATAGCACAGAAAGGTCATGAAGGAGAAAGGCGTCCAGAAGCGCTGTGTGCCTGTGGTGTGTGTCCTTGTGGTGTGTGTGCCTGTGGTGTGGTTGTGTTGCGAGTGTGTGGTGTATGTGTGTGGGGTATGTCACAAATGTGTTCTCTGTGGTGCGTTCCGTGTTCATGTGTGGTGTGTGAGCGTGTGGATGGACATGTCCGCACAGGTGTCTCGTGAGGGCTACCCACACGTGCCCCGGGCATGTCGTTTTTGAGCCAGCAGATCCCTCACTGCCCCCCGACTCAGTAGGGGAATAGGATGTGAGTGGCCAAATGGGGGCCTTGAAAGTTCCTGCACTTGATAGTTGAGAACCTGAGCGGGGAGAGGCCTCACATATCCACATGCCTCTCACCCCTGCCTCTTCCTCCACCTCGGCCTTGGTGGGACCTCCGAGCGCGGGGGCAGGCTCGGGGCGGTGGTGTCCGACCTGACTTGGATGGAGCGTGCCAGCCTGGGCTCCCAGTGGGTGCATCATCACGGGGAACTTTAGGATCGACATTCTTCATGAAGCAGGAAGTCGAGGGCCAGGACCCAATGCGGGTTCAATGAAAGGCCACCTTGGGAGGTGTTTCGGTCAAAGCTGAGGGCCACGTAAGTGGCCTACTGCACCTTTAGGCGCTTTGCCCACCCTGCCTGCCAGTTGGCTGCGGGGGACGCCGGGTGGGGCGGGAGGCGACTCAGACTTTATGAGGCACGCTGGATTCCATTTCTGCCATAACAACGTTTTGTTGCTCCTCAGTTAGGACCAAGCTTGAGGCTTTCTCTCCTGCCTGGAGTGTAACCAGGAAGGTAGTGGATCGGTTTCTGTCTCCCATGGTGGTAGGTGTCTCCTTCTTCTCCTGTGACCAGAGAACTCAGAAGCGGATCCTCTGCGCATCCTAACAAAAAAGAGTTTCGGGGCACTGTCAGGTCCGGTTTCGGGGTTCAGAAGGTCACGTTTCCCAGGCTGTGATAGGAACAGGGAGGTACGTCCAGGACGCTCTGTTCCAGGGCGTTGGGCGTCGTGTGGCGTGGTGGCTTCCATCATTCCGACGACCACTGCAGGTGGCAGGGTCTGCGGTGTCCACAGCGACCCCGGTCCAGTGCGCAGCCTCCACCCAGAGCTCCCTCGAGTCGGCCACGCTTGTGGTGGGGACTTGGAGGTGACGGTGGCCTTGTGGGAGCAGCGGGGGACCAACACATCTCACCAAAACAGGGACTGAACCTTTAGGGATGACGGAACACGAACGTCAGGAACCGAGCTTGGGCTGAGAGGGGACCTAGGCCCCACCAATTGGGCCAAGGAGGGAGTACATGGGGCTGCCTTCCCTCGCCCAGAGTCTGGAGGACCAGTCCCGGCAGTTTGGAAGGAGTAGACGGGAGCCCAGCACGGATCTGGTGGGGGTGTTAGGGAGTTGGTCTAGAGACTGTCACCAGCAAGGTCTTGAAAGGCAAGAGAGGGCCATTAACGGTGGGTGGAGAGGCGTCTCAGGGCAAGGAAATAGCACAGAAAGGTCATGAAGTAGAAAGGAGTCCAGAAACTGTGTGTGCCTGTGGTGTGTGTGCTTCTGGCGTGTGAGCCTGTAGTGTGGGTGTGTTGCGCGTGTGTGGTGTATGTGTGTGTGGTATGTCACAAATGTGTTCTGTGTGGTGAGTTGCGTGTGTATGTGTGGTGTGTGAGCGTGTGGATGGACGTGTCCGCACAGGTGTCTCATGCGGGCCACGCACACTTGCCCTGGTAACGTGGTTTCGGAGGCAGCAGATCCCTCTCTGCCCCCCGACTCAGAAGGGGATCAGGATGTGGGATGGCCAAATAGGGGCCTTGGAAATCTCCTGCAATTGATAGTTGAGACCCTGAGCCGGGAGAGTCCTCTCAGGGACACATAACGCTCACCCCCACCTGTTCCTCCACCTCGGCCTTGGTTGGACCTCCGAGGGAGGGCGCAGGCTAGGGCGGTGGTGTCTGACCTGACCTGGAGGGAGTGTGTCAGCCTGGGCTCCCAGGGAGTGTATCATCACGGGGAACTTTGGGATTGACATCCTACATGAAGCAGGAAGTTGAGGGCCAGGACCCACCGTGGGTTCATTGAAAGGCCACCTTGGGAGGTGTTTCAGTAAAGCTGAGGGCCACGTAGGGTGCCTGCAGCACCCCTAGGCTCTTTGCCCACCTTGCCCATCAGTTGGCTGCGTCGGCCCCCGGTTGGAGGTGGTGCGGACCCGGCTTTATGAGGTAGGCTGGACTCCACTGTTGCCATAGCAATGGGTATTGTTGCTCCGAAGTTAGGCCCACGCCTGAGGCATTCAATCCTGCCTGGAGTGTGACCAGGAAGGTAGTGGAGCGGTATCTGTTTCCCGTGGAGGTAAGTGTCTCCTGCTTCACCTGTGACTGGAGAGCTCGGAAGCATAAACTCTGCGCATCCCAAGCAGGACACAGAACAAAACAGTGTTTCGGGGCACTGTTAGGACCGGTGTCGGGGTTCAGAAGTTCACGGTGCCAGGCTGTGATAGGAACAAGTAAGTGCTCCCAGGTCGCCCTGTTCCAGGGAGCTTGGCGTGGTGTGGCGTGGCTACGTCCACCCTTCCGACGGACCTGGCAGGCGGCAGGGTCGGCGGTGTCCACAGCCACACCGGGCCAGTTCGGGAACCTCCGCGCAGAGCTCCCTCGAGTCGGCCATGCTCGTGGTGGGGTCGTGGAGGTGACGGTGGCCTTGTGGGAGAAGCCGGGCACCAACACATGTCACCAAAACAGGTACTGAACCCTTAGGGATGACGGAACACGAACGTCAGGAACCGAGCTTGGGCTGAGAGGGGCCAAGGCCCCACCAAGTGGGCCCAGGAGGGAGACCATGGGTCTCCCTTCCCTCGGCCTGAGTCTGGAGGACCAGTCCCGACAGTTTGGGAAGAGTAGTAGCGGGCCCATCTCGGATTAGGTGGGGGTGTTAGGGAGGTGGTCTAGAGACTGACACCAGCGGGGGCTTGAAAGTCAAGAGAGGGCCATTAGCGGGGGGTGGAGAGGCAGCTCCAGGTCAAGAAAATAGCACAAAAAGTCATGAAGGAGAAAGGAGTCCAGAAAACCTGTGTGACTGTGGTGTGGGTGTGTTGGGCTTGTGTGGCATATGTGTGTGTGGTATGTCACAAATGTGTTCTGTGCAGTGGGTTGCCTGTGAATGTGTAGTGTGTGTGCGTTTGGATGGACGTGTCCGCACAAGTGTCTCGTGCGGGCCACCCACTCTTGACCTGGGTACTTGGTTTCAGGGGCAGCAGATACCCCACTGCCCCCCGACTCAGGAGGGGAACAGGATGTGAAATGGCCAAATGGGGGCCTTGGAAAATTCCTGCACTTGATAGTTGAGACCATGAGCGGGGAGAGCCCCCTTAGGGCCACATACCCGTCACCCCCGCCTCTTCCTCCACCTCTGCCTTGGTGGGATCTCCGAGGGCGGGGGCAGGTTCAGGGCGGTGGTGTCCGACGTGACCTGGAGGGAGCGTGCCCAGTGGGTGCATCACACGGGGAACTTTGGGATCGACATCCTGCGTGAAGCAGGAAGTTGAGGGCCAGGACCCACCGCGGGTTCACTGAAAGGCCACCTTGTGAGGTGTTTCGGTCAAAGCTGAGGGCCACGTAGGTGGCCTGCAGCACGCTTAGGCTCTTTGCCCACCCTGCCTGCCAGCTGCCTGCGGGGGCCCCCTGGTGGGGCGGGGGGCGTCCCCGGGTTTATGAGGCACGCTGGACTCCATTGCTGCCATAGCAACGGTTTTGTTGCTCCTCATTTAGGCCCAAGCCTGCAGCATTCTATCCAGCCTAGAGTGTGACCAGGAAGGTAGTGGAGCGGTTTCTGTCTCCCGCGGTGGTAGGTGTCTCCTTCTTCTCCTGTGACCAAAGAACTCGGAAGCGTGACCTCTGACCAACCCAAGCAGGACAGAGAACAAAACAGTTATTCCGGGCGCTATCAGGACTGGTGTCAGGGTTCAGAAGTTCACGTTTGCCAGGCTGTGATAGTAACACGCAGATGTGCCCAGGGCGCCCTGTTCCGGGGAGCTTGGCGTGGGGAGACGTGGCAGCATCCATGCTTCAGACAGATCCTGCAGGCGCCAGGGTCAGCGGTGTCCACAGCCACACCGGGCCAGTGCCGCAGCCTCCGCCCAGAGCTCCCTCGAGTCGGCTTGTTCCTGGTGGGGACATGGAGATGACGGTGGCCTTGTGGGAGCAGCGGGGCACCAACACATCTCACCAAAACAGGGACTGAACCCTTAGGGATGACGGAACATGAACGTCAGGAACCGAGCATGGACTGAGAGGGGACCGAGGTCCACCAAGTGGGCACAGGAGGGAGACCATGGGGCTGACTTCCCTCGGCCAGAGTCTGGAGGAACAGTCCCGGCAGGTTTGGAAGGAATAGACGCGGCCCAGCTCGGATCTGGTGGGGGTGTTAGGGAGGTCCTCTAGGGACTGACACCAGCAGGGGCTTGAAAGGCAAGAGAGGGCCATTAGCGGAGGGGTGGAGAGGCGGCTCAGGGCAAGGAAATAACACAGAAAGGTCATGAAGGAGAAAGGAGTCCAGAAACCCTGTGTGCCTGTGGTGTGGGAGTGTTGGTCGTGTGTGGAGTATGTGTGTGTGGTATGTCACAAATGTGTTCAGTGCGGTGGGTGGCGTGTGCATGTGTGGTGTGTGAGCGTCTGGATGGACGTGTCCGCACAGGTGTCTCGTGCCGGCCCCCGGCTCCCTCACGTGCCCTGGGCAAAGGGATTCGAGGGCAGCAGATCCCTCACTGCCCCACGACTCAGGAGGGGAACAGGATGTGTTATGGCCAAATGGGGGCCTTGGAAAGCTCCTGCACTTGATAGTTGAGATTCTGAACGGGGAGAGGCTTCTCAGGGCCACATGCATCTCACCCCCGGCTCTTCCTCCACCTCGGCCATTTAAGGACCTCTGAGGGAGGGGGCAGGCTCAGGGCGGTGGTGTCCGACCGGACTTGCAGGGAGCATGCCACCCTCGGCTCCCAGTGGGTGCATCATCACGGGGAACTTTGGGATCGACATCCTGCGTGAAGCATGAAGTTGAAGGCCAAGACCTACTGCGGGTTCAAAGAAAGGCCACCTTGGGAGGTGTTGTGGTCAAAGCTGAGAGCCACGTAGGTGGCCTGCAGCACCCTTAGGCTCTTTGCCCACCCTGCCCGCTACTTGGCTGCGGGGACCCCAGGGTGGAGGGGCGCGGCCCCGGCTTTATGACGTGCGCTGGACTCCATTGCTGCCACAGCAACTTGTTTTGTTGCTCCTCAGTTAGGTCCGAGCCTGCGGCTTTTTATCCCGTCTGCAGTGTGACCAGAAAGGTAGTGGAGCGGTTTCTGTCACCCGTGGAGGTAGGTGTCTCTTTCTTCTCCTGTGATCGGAGAACTCGAATACGTAAACTCTGCGCATCCCAAGCAGGACAACGAGAAAATCAGAGATTCGGAGCACTGTCAGGATTAGTGTAGGGATTCAGAAGGTCACGTTTGCCAGGTTGTGATAGGAACAGGCAGGTGCGCCCAGTGCGCCCTGTTCCAGGGAGATTGGCCTCGTGTGGGGTGGCGGCTTCCAGCATTCCGCTGGCCCCGGCAGGCGGCAGGGTCTGCGGTGTCCACAGCCACACCGGACCAGTGCGGACGCCTCCATGCAGAGCTCCCTCGAGTTGGCTATGCTCGTCCTGGGGACGTGGAGGTGACTTTGGCCTTGTGGGAGCAGCGCGGGATCAACACAGCTCACCAAAACAGGTACTGAACCCTTAGGGATGACGGAACACGAACGTCAGGAACCGAGCTTGGACTGAGAGGGGACCCAGGCCGCACCAAGTGGGCCCATAAGGGAGTGGTCTCCGTTCACTCGGCCTGAGACTGGAGGACCAGTCCCGGCAGATTGGGAAGGAGTAGATGCGGGCCCAACTCGGATCTGGTGGGGTTGTTAGGGAGGTCGTCTAAAGACTGACACCAGCAGAGTCATGAAAGGCAAGAGAGGGCCATTACCGGTGGGTGGAGAGGCGGCTCCAGGCCAACGAAATAGCACAGAAAGGTCATGAAGTAGTATGGAGTCCAGAAACCCTGTGTGCCTGTTGTATGTGTGCTTGTGGTGTGTGTGCCTGTGTTGTGGGTGTGTTGCGCGTGTGTGTGTGTGGTATGTCACAAATGTGTTCTGTGTGGTGGGTTCCGTGTGCATGTGAAGTGTGTGTGCGTTTGGATGGACGTGTCCGCACAGGTGTCCCATGCGGGCCACCCACACTTGCCCTGGGAACGTGGTTTCGGGGCAGCATATCCCTCACTGCCCCCTGACTCAGAAGGGGATCAGGATGTGTGATGGCCAAATTGGGGCCTTGGAAATCTCCTGCACTTGATAGTTGAGACCCTGAGCAGGGAGATGCCCCTCAGGGCCACATGCCCCTCACCCCCGCCTCTTCCTCCACCTCGGCCTTGGTGGAATCTCCGAGGGAGGAGGCAGGCTCAGGGCGTTGATGTCCGACCTGACCTGGATGGAGCGTGCCAGCCTGGGCTCCCAGTGGGTGCATAGTGACGGGGAACTTTGGGATCGACATCCTGCGTGAAGCAGGATGTTGAGGGCCAGGACCCACCGCGGGTTCACTGAAAGGCCACCTTCGGAGGTGTTTCGGTCAAATCTGAGGGCCACGTAGGTGGCCTGCAGCACCCCTAGGCTTTTTGCCCACCCTGTCTGCCAGGTGGCTGAGGGGGACCCCGGGTGGGGCGGGGCGCGGGCCCGGCATTATGAGGCAGGCTGGACTCCAATGCTGCCATAGCAACCTTTTGTTGCTCCTCAGTTAGGCCTAAGACTGGCTTTCTATCCTGCCGGGAGTGTGACCAGGAATGTAGTGGAGCGGTTTCTGTCTCCCGTGGGATACGTGTCTCCTTCTTGTCTTGTGACCTGAGAAATCGGAAGCGTAACCTCTGCGCCTCCCAAGCAGGGCACAGAACAAAACAGAGATTCGAGGCACTGTCAGGTCCGGTTTCGGGGTTCAGAAGGTCACGTTTGCCATGCTGTGATAGGAACGGGGTGGTGCGCCCAGGACGCCCTGTTCCAGGGAGCTTGGCGTCGTGTGGTGTGGCGGCTTCCATCATTCCGACGGCCCCCGCAGGCGGCAGGGTCTGCGGTGTCCACAGCGACCCCGGGTCAGAGCGGCAGCCTCCGCGCAGAGCTCCCTCGAGTAGGCCATGCTCGTGGTGGGGACGTGGAGGTGACGGTGGCCTTGTGGGAGCAGCGTGGGACCAACATATCTCACCAAAACAGGGACTGAACCCGTAGGGATGACGGAACACGAACGTCAGGAACGGATCTTGGGCTGAGAGGGGACCCAGGCCCCACCAAGTGGGCCCCGGAGGGAGACCATGGGGCTGCCTTCCCTGGGCATGAGTTTGGAGTACCAGTCCCGACAGTTTGGGAAGGAGTAGATGCGGGCCCAGGGCGGATCTGGTGAAGGTGTTAGGGAGGTCGTCTAGGGACTGACACCAGAAGGGACTTGAAAGGCAAAAGAGGGCCATAGGAGCGAGTGGAGAGGCGTCTCAGTGCAAGGAAATAGCACAGAAAGTTCATGAAGGATAAAGGACTCCAGAAACCCTGTGTGACTGTGATGTGGGTGTGTTGGGTGTGTGTGGCGTATGAGTGTGTGGTATGTCACAAATGTGTTCTGTGTGGTGGGTTGCGTGTGCATGTGTGGTGTGTGAGCGTGTGGAAGGATGTGTCCGCACTGGTGTCTCGTGTGGGCCACCCACACGTGCCCTGGGTACGTGGTTTTTGGGGCCCCAGATCGCTCACTGCTCCCGGACTCAGGAGGGGAACAGGATGTGAGATGGCCAAATGGGGGCCTTGGAAATCTCCTGCACTTGATAGTTGAGAGCCTGAGCCGGGAGTGTTCCCTCAGGGCCACATGCCCCTCACCCACGCCTCTTCCTCCACCTCGGCCTTGGTTGGACCTCCGAGGGAGGGGGCAGGCTCATTGCGGTGGTGATCGGCCTGACCTCGAGTGAGCATGCCGCCTGGGCTCCCATGAGGTACATCATCACGGGGAAGTTTAGGATCGAAATCCAGCGTGAAGCAGGAAGTTGGGGTCCAGGACCCACCGCGGGTTAAGTGATAGGCCACCTTGGGAGGTGTTGCGGTCAAAGCTGACGGCTACGTAAGTGGCCTGCAGCACCCTAAGGCTCTTTGCCCAACCAGCAGGCCAGTTGGCTGCGGGGGCCTCCTGGTAGAAGGGGTCGGCCCTGGCTTTTTGAGGCACGCTGGGCTCCATTGCTGCCATAGCAACAGGTTTTGTGCTCCTCAGTTAGGCCCGAGCCTGCGGCTTTCTATCCTGCCTGGAGTGTGACCAGGAATATAGTGGAGCGGTTTTTGTCTCCCGTGTAAGTAGGTATCTCCTGCTTCTCCTGTGACCGGAGAACACGGAAGCGTAACCTCTGCCCATCCGAAGCAGGACAGTGAACAAAACAGTGATTCGGGGCGCTGTCAGGACCGGTGTCGGGGTTCAGAAGGTCACGTTTGCCAGGCTGTGATAGGAACAAGCAGGTGCGCCCAGGGCGCCCTGTTCCAGGGAGCTTGGCGTGGTGTGGCGTGGCGACGTCATCCTTCCGACGGTCCCGGCAGGCGCCAGGGACGGCGGTGTTCACATCAACACCAGGCCAGTGCAGCATCCTCCGCGCAAAGCTCCCTCGAGTGGGACATGCTCCTGGTGGGGACGTGGAGGTGACCCTGGCCTTGTGGGAGCAGCTCGGGACCAATAAATCTCACCAAAACAGGGACTGAACCCTTAGCGATGACGGAACACGAACGTCAGAATCCGAGCATCGACTGAGAGGGGACCGAGGTCCACCAATTGGGCCCAGGAGGGAGACCTTGGGGCTGCCTTCCCTCGGCCAGAGGCTAGAGGAACAGTCCCGGCAGTTTTGGAAGGAGTAGAGGCGGGACCAGCTCGGATCTGGTGGTGGTGTTAGGGAGGTTGTCTAGGGACTGACACCAGCAGGGTCTTGAAAGGAAGAGAGGGCCATTAGCGGGGGGTGGAGAGGCGGCTCAGAGCAAGGAAATAGCACAGAAAGGTCATGAAGGAGAAAGGAGTCCAGATACCCTGTGTGCCTGTGGTGTGTGTGTGTTGGGCCTATGTGGAGTATGTGTGTGTGGTATGTCACAACTGTGTTCTGTGCGGTGGGTTGCGTGTGCATGTGTGGGGTGTGAGCGTCTGGATGGACGTGTCCGCACAGGTGGCTCGTGCCGGCGCCTGGCCCCCTCACGTGCCCTGAGCAAATGGATTCGAGGGCAACACATCCTTCACTCCCCCCCGACTTAGGAGGGGAACAGGATGTGTTATGGCCAAATGGGGGCCTTGAAAATCTCCTGAACTTGATAGTTGAGATCCTGAACGGGGAGAGGCCTCTCAGGGCCACATGCACCTTACACCCGCCCCTTCCTCCACCTCGGCCTTTTTGGGACCTCTGAGGGAGGGGGCAGGCTAAGGGCGGTGGTGTCCGACCAGGCTTGGAGGGAGCATGACAGTCTCGGCTCCCAGTGGGTGCATGATCACGGGGAACTTTGGGATCGACATCCTGCGTGAAGCAGGAAGTTGAAGGCCAGGACCTACCGCTTGTTCAAAGTAAGGCCACATTGTGAGGTGTTGTGGCCAAAGCTGAGGGCCACATAGGTGGCCTTCAGCACCCCTAGGCTTTTTGCCCACACTGCCCGCTAGTTGGCTGCAGGGTCCCCCGGGTGGAGGGGTGCGACCCCGGCTTTATGAGGTGCACTGGACTCCATTGATGCCATAGCAACTGGTTTTGTTGCTCCTCACTTAGGGCCCAGCCTGCGGCTTTCTATCCCGTCTCCAGTGTGACCAGGAAGGTAGTGGAGCGGTTTCTGTCACCCGTGGAGGTAGTTGTCTCTTTCTTCTCCTGTGACCGGAGAACTCGGAAGCGTTACTTCTGCGCATCCCAAGCAGGACAACGAGAAAATCAGAGATTCGGAGCACTGTCAGGATCGGTGTAGGGGTTCAGAAGGTCACGTTAACCAGGCAGTGATAGGAATAGGCAGGTGCGCCCAGCTCGCCCTGTTCCAGGGAGCTTGGCATGGTGTGGCGTGGCGGGTTCCATCATTCCGACGGCACCGGCAGGCGGCAGGGTCTGCGGTGTCCACAGCCACAACGGACGAGTGCGGCAGCCTCCGCGCAGAGCTCCCTCGAGTCGGCCATGCTCGTGGTGGAGACGTGGAGATGACGTTGGCCTTGTGGGAGCAGCGCAGGATCAACACATCTCACCAAAACAGGGACTGAACCCTTAGGGATGACGGAACATGAACGTCAGGAACCGAGCTTGGGCTGAGAGGGGACCCAGGCAGCACCAAGTGGGCCCAGAAGGGAGTGGTCTCCCTTCCCTCGGCCTGAGTCTTGAGGACCAGTCCCGGCAGTTTGGGAAGGAGTAGACTCGGGCCTAGCTCGGATCTGGTGGGGGTGTTAGGGAGGTCGTCTAGAGACTGACACCAGCAGGGTCTTGAAAGGCAAGAGAGGGCCTTTAGCGGTGGGTTGAGAGGCGACTCATGGCTAGGAAATAGCACAGAAAGGTCATGAAGGAGAAAGGAGTCCAGAAAACCTGTGTGCCTGTGGTGTGGGTGTTTTGGGCGTCTGTGGAGTATATGTGTGTGGTATGTCACAAATGTGTTCTGTGCGGTGGGTTGCGTGTGCATGTGTGATGTGTGAGCGTGTGGAAGGACGTTTCCGCACATGTGTCTCATGAGGGACACCCACACGTGCCCTGGGCACGTGGTTTTTGGGGCAGCAGATCTCTCACTGCCCCCCGACTCAGGAGGGGAATAGACTGACACCAGTAGGGTCTTGAAAGGCAACAGAGGGCCATTAGCGGTACGTGGCGAGGCGGCTCCCGGCCAACGAAATAGCACAGAAAGGTTATGAAGGAGAAAGGATTCCGGGAAATCTGTGTGCCTGTGGTGTGTGTGCTTCTGGTGTGTGAGCCTGTGATGTGGGTGTGTTGCGCGTGTGTGGTGTATGTGTGTGTGATATGTGACAAACGTGTTCTGTGTGGTGGGTTGCGTGTGCATGTGTGGTGTGTGAGCGTGTGGATGGACGTGTCCGCACAGGTGTCTCTTGCGGGCCACCCACACGTGCCCTGGGCACGTGGATTTGGGGCAGCAGTTCCGTCACCACTCTTGGACTCAAGAGGGGAACAGGATGAGAGATGGCCGAAGGGGGGCCTTGGAAAGCTCCTGCACTTGATAGTTGAGACCCTGAGCAGGGAGAGGCCCCTCAGGGCCACATGAACCTCACCCCCGCCTCTTCCTCCACCTCGGCCTTGGTGGGATCTCCGAGGGAGGGGGCAGGCTCAGGGCGTTGGTGTCCGACCTGACCTGGAGGGAGCGTGCCACCCTGGGCTCCCAGTGGGTCTATCATCACGGGGAACTTTGGGATCGCCATCCTGCGTGAAGCAGGAAGATGAGGGCCAGGACCCACCGCGGGTTCACTGAAAGTCCACCTTGGGAGGTGTTGCGGTCAAGGATGAGGGCCACGTATGTGGCCTGCAGCACCCTTAGGCTCTTTGACCACCCTGCCTGCCAGTTGGCTGCGTGGGCCCCCGGCTGGGGCGGGGGGCGGCCCCGGCTTTATGAGGCAGGCTGGACTCCATTACTGCCATAGCAACGTATTCTTGCTCCTCAGTAAGGCCCAAGCATGCGGCTTTCTATCATGCCTGGAGTCTGACCAGGAATGTTGTGAGCGGTTTCTTTCTTCTGCGGGTACGTGTCTCCTTCTTCTCCTGTGAGCGGAGAACTCGGAAGCGTAACTTCTGCACATCTCAAACAGGACACAGAACAAAACAGAGTTTCGGGGCACTCTCAGGACCGGTGTCGGGGTTCAGAAGGTCACGTTTGCCAGGCTGCAATAGCAACAGTGACGTTCGCCCAGGGCGCCCTGTTCCAGGGAACTTGGCGTCATGTGGCGTGGCGTTCTCCATCTTTCCGACGGCCGCGGCAGGTGTCAGGGTCTGCGGTGTCCACAGCCACACCGGGCCAGTGCGGCAGCCTCCGCGCAGAGCTCCCTTGTGTTGGCCATGCTCGCTCTGGGTACGTGGAGGTGACGTTGGCCTTGTGGGAGCAGCGCGGGACCAACACATCTCACCAAAACAGGGACTGAACCCTTAAGGATGACGGAACACGAACGTCAGGAAACGAGCTAGAGGTGAGAGGGGACCCAGGCCCCACCAAGTGGGCCCAGGAGGGAGACCATGGGGCTCCCTTCCCTCTACCTGAGTCTTTAGGACCAGTCCCGGCAGTTTGGGAAGGAGTAGACGCGGGCCCAGCTCGGATCTGTTGGGGGTGGTAGGGAGGTCGTCTAGAGACTGACACCAGCAGGGTCTTGAAAGGAAACAGAGGGCCATTAGCGGTGCGTGGAGAGATGGCGCCAGGCCAACGAAATAGCACAGAAAATTTATGAAGGAGAATGGGTCCGGAAATCCTGTGTGCCTGTGGTGAGTGTGTTTGTGGAGTCTGTGCCTGTGGTTTGGGTGTGTTGGGCTTGTGTGGTGTATGTGTGTGTGGTATGTCACAAATGTGTTCTGTGTGGTGGGTTGCGTGTGCATATGTGGTTTGTGAGCGTATGGATGGACGTGTCCACACAGGTGTCTCGTGCGAGCCACCCACACGTGCCCTGGGCACGTGGTTTTTGGGGCAGCAGATCCCTCACTGCTTCCGGACTCAGGAGGGCAACGGGATGTGAGATGGCCAAATGGGGGCCTTGGAAAGCTCCTGCACTTGATAGTTGAGACCCTGAGCGGGGACAGTCCCCTCAGGTCTACATGCTCCTCACCCCCGCCTCTTCCTCCACCTCAGCCTGGGTGGGATCTCGAGGTAGGGGGCAGGATCAGGGCGTTGGTGTCCGACCTGACCTGGATGGAGTGTGCCAGCCTGTGCTCCCAGTGGGTGCATCATCACGGGGAACTTTAGGATCGACATCCTGGGTGAAGCAGCAAGTGGAGGGCCAGGACCCACCGCGGGTTCACTGAAAGACCACCTTGGGAGTTGTTTCGGTCAAAGCTGAGGGCCCCGTAAGTGGCCTGCAGCACCCTTAAGCTCTTTGCCCACCCTGCCTCCAGTTGGCTGCGGGGACCGCCGGGAGGTGCGGGCGGCGGCCCAGGCTCCATGAGGCACGCTGGACTCCATTGCTGCCATAGCAACGGTTTTGTTCTTCCTCAGTTAGGCCCAAGCCTGCGACTTTCTATCCTGCCTGGAGTGTGACCTGGAATGTAGAGGAGCAGTTTCTGTCTCCCGTGCGGTACGTGTCTCCTTCTTCTCCTGTGACCTGAGAACTCGGAAGCGTATCCCAAGCAGGACACAGAACAAAACAGAGATTCGGGGCACTGTCAGGACCGGTGTCGGGGTTCAGAAGGTCACGTTTGCCAGGCTGGGATAGGAACAGGTAGGTGCGCCCAGGCATCCTGTTCCAGGGAGCATGGCGTCGTGTGGCGTGGCGGCTTTCATCATACTGACGGCCCCGGCAGGTGGCAGGGACTGCGGTGTCCACAGCCACACCGGGCAGTGTGGCAGCCTCCGTGCAGTTCTCCCTCTAGTCGGCCATGTTCGTGGTGAGGAGGTGGAGATGACGTTGGCCCTGTGTGAGTATCTCGGGACCAACACATCTCACCAAAACAGGGACTGAACCTTTAGGGATGACGGAACACGAACGTCAGGAAACGAGTTGGGCTGAGAGGGGACCCAGGCCCCACCAAGTGGGCCCAGAAAGGTATGGTCTCCCTTCCCTCGGCCAGAGCCTGGAGGACCAGTCCCGGCAGTTTGGGAAGGAGTAGACGCGGGCCCAGCTCGGATGTGGTGGGGGTGTGAGGGAGGTCGTCTACAGACTGACACCAGCAGGGTCTTGAAAGGAAGCAAAGGGCCATTAGCGGTGCGTGGAGAGGCGGCTCCAGGCCAAAGAATTAGCACAGAAAGGTTATGAAGGAGAAAGAATTCCGGAAAACCTGTGTGCCTGTGGCGTGTGTGCTTCTGGTGTGAGACATTTTGGTGTGGGTGTGTTGCGCGTGTGTGGTGTATGTTTGTGTGGTATGTCACAAATGTGTTCTGTGTGGTGGGGTGCTTGTGCATGTGTGTTGTGTGAGCATGTGTATGGACGTGTCGGCATATGTGTCTCGTGCTGGCCTCCCAAACGCGCCCTGGGCACGTGGTTATTGGGAAAACAGATCCCTCACTGCTCCAAGACTCAGGAGGGGAACAGGATGTGAGATGGCCAAATGGGGACCTTGGAAAGCTACTGCACTTGATAGTTGAGACCCTGATGGGGAGAGGCCCTCAGGACCACATGCCCATCACCCCCACCTCTTCCTCCAGCTTTGCATTGGTGGTATCTCTGAGGGAGGGGGCAGGCTCAGGACGTTGGTGTCCAACGAGACCTGGTGGGAGCCTGCCAGCCTGGGCTCCCAGTGGGTGCATCATCACGGGGAACTTTGGGATCGACATCTTGAGTGAAGCAGGAAGTTGAGGGCCAGGACCCACTGCCCGTTCACTGAAAGTCCACCTTGGTAAGTATTGTGGTGGATGCTGAGGGCCACGTAGGTGGCCTGCAGCACCCTTAGGCTCTTTACCCTCCCTGCCTGCCACTTGGCTGCGGGAGCCCCCGGGTGGTGCAGGCGTCGGCCACGATTTTATGAGGCAGGCTGTACTCCATTTCTCCCATAGCATCGTTTAGTTGCTCCTCAGTTAGGCCCAAGCCTGCGACATTCTCTCCTGCCTGGAGTGTGACCAGGAAGTTAGTGGAGCGGTTTCTGTCTCCCGTGGTGGTAGGTGTCTCCTTCTTCACCTGTGACCAGAGAACTCAGAAGCGTAACCTTTGCGCATCCCAAGCAGGACACAGAACAAAACAGTGATTCGGGGCGCTATCATGACTGGTTTCGGGATTAAGAAGGTCACGTTTGCCAGGCTGTGATAGGAACAGGGTGGTGCGCCCAGGGGGCCGTGTTCCAGGGAGCTTGGTGTGGTGTGGCGTGGCGACGTCCATTCTTCCGACGGCCCCGGCAGGCGACAGGGTCGTCGGAGTCCACAGCCACACCGGGCGTGTGAGGCAGCCTCCGCGCAGAGTTCCCTCGAGTCTGCCATGTTCGTGGTGGGGAGGTGGAGATGACGGTGGCCTTGTGGGAGCAGCTCGGGACCAACACATCTCACCAAAGAGGGACTGAACCCTTAGGGATGACGGAACACGAACGTCAGGAACCGCGCTTGAGCTGAGAGGGGACCCAAACGCCACCAAGTGGGCCCAGAAGGGAGTGGTCTCCCTTCCCTTGGCCAGAGTCTGGAGGACCAGTCCCGGAATTTTGGGAAGGCGTAGACACGGGCCCAGCTCGGATCTGGTGTGGGTGTTAGGGAGGTCGTCTAGAGACTGTCACCAGCAGGGTCTTGAAAGGCAAGAGAGGGCCATTAGCGGTGGGTGGATAGGCGGCTGCGGGCCTACGAAATAGCACAGAAATGTCATGAAGGAGAAAGGAGTCCAGAAACCCTGTGTGTTTGTGGTGTGTGTGCTTGTGGTGTGTGTGTGACTGTGGTGTGGGTGTGTTGCGAGTGTGTGGTGTATGTGTGTGTGGGATGTCACAAATATGTTCTGTGTGGTGGGTTGCTTATGCATGTGTTGTGTTTGAGCGTGTGGATGGACGTGTCCGCACAGGTGTCTCATGCGGGCCACACACACGTGTCCTGAGAACGTGGTATTTGGGGCAGGAGATCCCTCACTGCTCCCCGACTCAGGAGGGGATCACGATGTGTGATGGCCAAATGGGGGTCTTGGAAATCTCCTGCACTTGATAGTTGCGACCCTGAGCCGGGAGAGTCCCCTCAGGTCCACATGCCCCTCACCCACGCCTCTTCCTCTACCTCGGCCTTGGTTGACCTACGAGGGAGGGGGCAGGCTAGGGCGGTGGTGTCTGACCTGACCTGGAGGGAGCGTGCCAGCCTGGGCTCCCAGTGGGTGCATCATCACGGGGAACCTTGGGATCAACATCCTACGTGAAGCAGGAAGTTGAGGACCCAGACCCACTGCGGGTTCACTGAAAGGCCACCTTGGGAGGTGTTTCGTTCAAAGCTGAGGGCCAAGTAGGTGGCCTGCAGCACCCTTAGGCTCTTTGCCCACCCTGCCTGCCAGTTGGCTGTGGGGGCCCTCCGGGTGGGGCGGGGTGCGTCCCCGGCTTTATGAGACAGGCTGGACTACATTGCTGCCATAGCAACGTTTTGTTGCTCCTCAGTTAGGCCCAAGACTGTGGCTGTCTACCCTGCCTGGAGTGTGACCAGGAAGGTAGTGGAGCGGTTTCTGTCTCCCGTGGAGGTAGGTGTCTCCTGCTTCTCCTGTGACCGGAGAGCTCGGAAGCGTAACCTCTGCGCATCCCAAGCAGGACACAGAACAAAACAGTGATTCGGGGCGCTGTCAGGACTGGTGTCAGCGTTCAGAAGGTCACGTTGGCCAGGCTGTGAAAGGAACAAGCAGGTGCGCCCAGAGCGCCCTGTTCCAGGGAGCTTGGCGTGTGTGGCGTGGCGACGTTCATCCTTGACACGGCCCCGGCAGGCCCCAGGGACGGCGGTACCCACCGCCACACCAGGCCAGTGCGGCAGCCTCCAAGAAGAACTCCCTCGAGTTGGCCATGTTCGAGGTGGGCACGTGGAGGTGACGATGGCTTTGTGGGAGCAGCGCGACACCAACACATCTCACCGAAACAGGGTCTGAACCCTTAGGGATGACGGAACACGAACGACAGGAACCGAGCCTGGGCTGAGAGGGAACCCAGGCCCCGCCAAGTGGGCCCAGAAGGGAGTTGTCTCCCTTCCCTCGGACTGATTCTGGAGGACCAGTCCCGGCAGTTTGTAAAGGAATAGACGCGGGCCCAGCTCGGATCTGGTGGGGGTGTTAGGGAGGTCATCGAGAGACTGACACCAACAGGGTCTTGAAAGGCAAGAGAGTGCCATTAGCGGTGGGTGGAGAGGCCGCTCAAGGCCAACGAAATAGCACAGAAAGGTCATGAAGGAGAAAGGAGTCCAGAAACCCTGTGTGCCTGTGGTGTGTGTGCTTGTGGTGTGTGTGCCTGTAGTGTGGGTGTGTTGCGCGTGTGTGGTGTATGTGTGTGTGGATTGTCACAAATGTGTTCTGTGTGGTGGGTTGCTTGTGCATGTGTGGAGTGTGAGGGTGTGGATGGACGTGTCCGCACAGGTGTCTCGTGCGGGCCTCCCACACGTGCCCTGGGGACGTGGTATTTGGGGCAGTAGATCCCTCACTGCTCTCCGACTCAGGAGGGGAACAGTATGTGCGATGGCCAACTGGGGGCCTTGGAAAGCTCCTGCACTTGATAGTTGAGACCCGGAGCGGGGAGAAGACAATCAGGGCCACATGCCCCTCTCCCTTGCCTCTACCTCCTCCTCGGCCTTGGTGGGACCTCCGAGGGAGGGAGCAGGCTCATTGCGGTGGTGTCCGAACTGACCTGGAGGGAGCGTGCCAGCCTGGGCTCCCAGTGGGTGCATCATCACGGGGAACTTTAGGATCGACATCCTGCGTGAAGCAGGCAGTTGAGGGCCAGGACCCACTCTTTTACCCAGAACACCTTGGCCAGATTTTTTGGCTTTCTAGTAGCCATTCGGAGACCCCCCATTAGAGTCTGGCGGTAGAACCGGTGCCTCTCCTTACTGTCTGCCGTATTAAAATCCCACTAGGGCCGAGTTAAGGGGAATGAGTTATCTATCTGTGCCTAGTTGGTGGTGGGATTCCCCGTCTGCACCTGGAACTAGTATTTAGGCCTCATTGAGGATTCTTTTCCTCTCCTTAATCGTGAACAGGACCTGCAAATGCTGCTGGCAGTCATCCCATATGGGCTGATGGGTAAAGAGAACAGAATCTAATAAATCAATAAGCCCTGCCAGTTTTTCTAAAAACTTTGGATTAGCTTGAGTCCACCACACAATGCTCCACAAAATGACACACACAAAAACAGACAAACAGAGGGCCCCTAGAAAGAATCCCGAAGGTTTCCCTCACAAGCAGCCCCTTTAGGACCCTAGAAACCATCCCGACGTCTTCCCTCGCAAGCAGGGAAATCCCTTGAATCTCAACAAGAGCAGTCTCCTTATCTGTCAGATTCTCCATTTTGTCCCCAAGTAGGAATAGCAGCGCTCTGGTTGGAGTGAGTACTGCTTCCACATCTTTAAGGCCGATTGTTATACAAAGAGCATACGCAGGGTCCTGGAGAGTATTATCCTCCATCTCTCGTAGGTAGAGGGCCGTGGAGCCGTCGGAGTGATGTTCCAAAAATGCGTCTCTACATCTCCCATTGGGTCATCCTTTAAGGAACCAGAGGAGATGGCAGTGGCTTGGGGAGGCTGGACATAGGGCCGTACCAATGTATCAGAAATCCACAGAAGGGAGTCCATGTCCTGTGGAAATACACAAGTATACACTCGCCCCCATGTTAACACTGCATCCTATTATATCTTTTGAAGGTGGCTGGTGTATAAGCAGGGTCATTGTCCGTTTTGATTGCCCTGGAAATTCCCAAGTAGAAAAAGCATAGACAAGGTGCTGGATCACATCCTTAAAGGCCTCTCCTGTATGTGCCAAGGCAATAACATGAGAAAAGATCCACACACACATGCACGTAGGAGAGTTTACCAAAAGATAGAACATGAGTAACATCCATCTGCCAAAGATCATTAGGCCTCAGGCCTCTAGGGTTCTAATTGACCTTTGCTATAGGCAATTACTAGGTTTGCCCCCTTTGTTAGTAAAGTAGCCAGCTGTGCCGAATAAGATGGAACTATCTTTCTAGGTATAAAGGGCAGATGTAACCATTTAAAGGTGCCTCATATTAAGCCTCATTAAAGGCCTGCAAAACCAAACTGGTCTTAAAGCTTGATCCACAAACCCCTTGCCATAGGGTGGGTCTATTTTTCATACCCTAAGGCAAAATTTTCCATTGACACCTCTGAGAAGACTGCTTAACGTTCTCAGAAGGCAGGCCAAAGGCAAATCCAGGACAATCTTCCCGATCTAGGAAAACAGGGATAAAATATATGGAACAGCCACAGAAAAAGGGAGGCTATCAAGAATATTGCCAACATTTTCCCAGCCTCTGGATCAAAGGAGGAGAAATTTTAATCCTAATCCTGTGTAGTTTTAAAATCTATGTCTTTAACCATAGTCCGTCCTGACCACACATAAAATACCCCTTTTGAAAGATTTTTCCTTCACGAACCTTCTACAACTTGTCTTTGGCATTTAGATTTTGTCCAAAGCCATTTCTTTCCAAATAACCAGTCTGATTTAGAACAATATTACTTTTTACCTTCAGCAAATGCATATTTCCATTTCTTATATCCTTCTTTCACATCTCCTACTTTCTTACATACAGAGTTGTTTTCCTTATTTCCCTCAGTCTTACACTCCCCAGAACTTTAACTGCTAGAAACATTTTCAGTGAAAACTAAGTAGTAACCAATTGTGAACTCTGTTATATCACAATTTGTTAGATAGCAACCTTATGAATCCATTAAGCATAACATATGTTTTTCAACAGTTCCCAATATCCTTATAGTTTTGCAACAGGTCCAAAGCACAAATCTACATCCAGTAATTAGTGTTTCAGCTTTTTATCATTATATGGTCAATGAATTAGTCTCA
This sequence comes from Paguma larvata, assembly GCA_030068075.1. Taxonomy (NCBI): domain Eukaryota; kingdom Metazoa; phylum Chordata; class Mammalia; order Carnivora; family Viverridae; genus Paguma; species Paguma larvata. The sequence continues at coordinate 35,575 of JAINVK010000408.1, read as the reverse complement.
AGTTCTCACGCAAGCCAAACTTTCAACACTTTAGGTTACCAAGAACCCTGAAAGCTATCCCAACATTTACCCAAGCAAACCACAAGGCAGACAAAGTTAACCATCACTTTCAGGCTTCCTTTTGCTAACAAATTGGAACAAAGATAACATGAGCTTGCTTGACCTTCAGTAAACCTCAGTAGAACAAAGTTTCACATTTAATACTGATAACTTTAGAGACAGATCCATAAAACTATTTATTTGACCGAGGTGGTAGTAAAAGATCCCAACGGCCCATGTATAGAATAATATGGCTGCTAGTAAAACCTAGCTCCTTTAACATTTAGAAGTTTTCACTGAGCAATCAAAGAACCAATAAAGATGAAAACCAAAACTTTGGTTTTCCCTTAGAAAGAGAAAAAATCTTTGTTTACATTATCTTATCAGGAGCTGAACAGTCAAGAAAACTTTGTTTTAAAAGGAGAGAAAAGCAGAACTTTAACTTTATACCAGTGTACTTTTGAAATCCCATTCATAATTTTCTCTTGTGGAAACAGTGAGGACATTTAAAAAGGCGTTTGTTTGTTTGTTTCCTTACAACAATGTAGGGGTGGGGAGCAGAATGCTACCTGAGGCATTGAAGAGGCAGAGACCTAGGCTCCACCCTAGGCGGTTGCAGAAACGGGAAGAGAAGGAAGGGAGGACAGAACGGGCACAGAGGCCTAGAGGCTTCAAGGCAGATTAAAGCAGCCTGAAGGCAGCCTGAAGCACACAGGGTGGAGAACAGACTTTTACGTGGTCTTAAGTCCATCCCCCAGTTTAGTGATTCGGACCTGGATGGGGTGGCCCTTGCCATCGGTGATCTGAGGCCCCCCCTTGTCTGAGAGTCTCCAGGACTTTTCGCTGGCTAACTTTCCTCGTGGGATGTGGAGGACTGAATACTCTGCTCCGATGTCGACAAGGAAGTCAACAGGGGTCCCCTCCACTTTAAGAGTTACCCTGGGCTCGGGGAGAGGGTCCGAACCCCGACTCCCCTAATCACTTAGTTCACCTAGCTCTAAGATTTTTACTCGATTAGCCTTGCCTTTCTTCCCAGCGACCCCCCTCGGACATTCTTGGGCCCAATGCCCTATCTCCTTGCAGCATGCACACTGATCTTTCTGCAGCTTCTGCTTCCCCCCACCTCTGGTGGTTCTTTACCTCCTTGTGAGTCATCAGCCAGTTGCCAGAGACGACGGTCTCCTTCCTCAGGATGATCGGCAATGGTAGCTAGTAGTATTCTGACCAGGTCTCGTGTCTGTTTGCTGCTGGCAGCCTCCATGGTGTGAGCCTTCCTATCCTCAGGAGGCTCCCAGTATTGTATACTTTTCGGCTCTTACCAGCAAATCCTACAGACTTTTTTTTCTCCCAGTCTGTATATTTTCTGTCATTTCCTTCTGATGTCTGCGGCCGATTGATTTACAAAGGCCATGATAGCAACTGCCTTGCTTTCCAGAGCCTCTGGATACATAGGGGTACAGGCACAGAACACCTCCATGATTCATTCCAAAAAGGCTGTCAGGGACTCATCCTTTCTTTGTTGTATGTTCCCCACCTTGGCCACATTGGTTGGCTTTCTAGTAGCCATTCGGAGACCCCCCATTAGAGTCTGGCGGTAGACCCGGAGCCTCTCCTTACTGTCTGCCGTATTAAAATCCCACTCGGGCCGAGTTAAGGGGAATGAGTTATCTATCTGTGCCTAGTTGGTGGTGGGATTCCCGTCTGCACCTGGAACTAGTTTTTAGACCTCATTGAGGATCCTTTTCCTGTCCTTAATGGTGAACAGGACCTGCAAAAGCTGCTGGCAGTCATCCCATATGGGCTGATGGGTAAAGAGAACAGAATCTAATAAATCAAGAAGCCCTGCCAGTTTTTCTAAAAACTTAGGATTAGCTTGAGCCCGCCACACAATGCTCCACAAAATGACACACACAAAAACTGACAAACAGAGGGCCCCTAGACACCATCCCGACGGTTTCCCTCACAAGCAGCCCCTTCAGGCCCTTGGCGGAAACCGCCCGACGGCTTCCCTCGCAAGCAGCCCTTCAGGCCCTTGGCGGAAACTTACCGACGGCTTCCCTCGCAAGCAGCCCCTTCAGGCTTTAGGCGGAAACCTCCCGACGGCTTCCCTCACAAGCAGCCCCTTCAGGCCCTTGGCGGAAACCTCCCGACGGCTTCCCTCGCAAGCAGCCCCTTCAGGCTCTTGGCGGAAATCTCCAGACGGGGTGAGGGACGTCTCCCTACACTCCCCACCAGCGACCCTCCAGCGCGTCCGCCTAGGTCCTTTGCCGGTCCTTCAGAAAATGAGCTCACACAGAAGAGACAGACGACAGACAGACATTGACCATGGTCAGTCAGGCTCTTCGGGTCGGGAGTCCCTCTGGGGTTTTGGGGTATCCCGGACGATCCCCCATATGTTATGCCCAGAATTCGGGACCCCAAGAACCACCAGGTAGCCGAGTCGGATGCAAGAACAAAGAGTCTTTAATCTAGCTATCTCGAGCTCAATCTCCTACCGCACCGACGCAGCAGTGGGTCGAGAGAGAGAGAGAGTTTCCCAAGGTGCAAGAGTTTTAAAGGAGTAGTGGGAAGGGTGATGGTCGTGGCACTAGCGGATTGGCTGAGGTCAGGGTCCTGTTCCCTTCCAAGGCGGGAAACAGGTGTCTCTAGCTTTCAAGTCAGGAAAAAAGTGTCTATTTGGGTGGATACGGGTGCTCTAAGGATTGGTCCCAGCTGGTCTGGTGAGAAGTGGAATCTGATTAATGGTCCGGGCTGGTCTATTGAGGGGTGATCCTAATTTATTTGGTCCTAGTCTTTTGGAATCCCGAGTTGCCCTAACACCACCGCGGGTTCAATGAAAGGCCAGCTTGCGAGGTGTCTCGGTCAAAGCTGAGGGCCATGTAAGTGGCCTGCAGCTCCCATAGCCTCTTTGCCCACCCTGCCCGCCAGTTGGCTGCGGGGGCCTCCGGGTGGACGGGGTGGCCTCGGCTTTTTGAGGCACGCTGGACTCCATTGCAGCCATAGCAACGGGTTTGTTAGGCCCGAGCCTGCGGCTTTCTATTCTGCCTGGAGTGTGACCAGGAATGTAGTGGAGCGGTTTCTGTCTCCCATGGAGGTAGGTGTCTCCTGCTTCCCTTGTGACTGGACATCTCGGAAGGCCACCTTGGGAGGTGTTGCGGTCAAAGCTGAGGGCCACGTAAGTTGCCTGCAGTACCCCTAGGCTCTTTGCCCAACCTGCCGGCCAGTAGGTTGCGGGGGCCTCCTAGTAGAAGGGGTCGGCCCTGGCTTTTTGAGGCACGTTGGGCTCCATTGCTGCCGTAGCAACAGGTTTTGTGCTCCTCAGTTAGGCCCGAGCCTGCGGCTTTCTATCCTGCCTGGAGTGTGACCAGGAATGTAGTGGAGCGGATTCTGTCTCCCGTGGAGGTAGGTGTCTCCTGCTTCTCCTGTGCCCAGAGAGCTCGGAAGCGTAACCTCTCCGCATCCCAAGCAGGACACAGAACAAAACAGTGATGGGGACGCTGTCAGGACCGGTGTCGGGGTTCAGAAGGTCACGTTTGCCAGGCTGTGATAGGAACAAGCAGGTGCGCACAGGACGCCCTGTTAAAGGGAGCTTGGCGTGGTGTGGCGTGGCAACGTCCATCCTTCCGACAGCCCCGGCAGGCGGCAGGGACGGCGGTGTCCACAGCCACACCGGGCCAGTGCGGCAGCCTCCGCGCAGAGCTACCTCGAGTGCGCCATGCTCCTGTTGGGGACGTGGAGGTGACGTTGGCCTTGTGGGAGCAGAGCGGCACGAACACATCTCACCAAAACAGGGACTGAACCCTTAGGGTTGACGGAACACGAACGTCAGGAACCGAGCGTGGGTTGAGAGGGGACCCAGGCCCCACCAAGTGGGCCCAGGAAGGAGACCATGGGGCTCCCTTCTTACTTCCTGATTCTTGAGGACCAGTCCCGGCAGTTTGGGAAGGAGTAGATGCGGGCCCATCTCGGATCTGGTGGGGGTGATAGCGAGGTCGTCTAGAGACTGACACCAGCAGAGTCTTGAATGGCAAGAGAAGGCCATTAGCGGTGGGTGGAGAGGCGGCTCCAGGCCAACGAAATAGCACAGAAAGTTTATGAAAGGATTCCGGAAAACCTGTGTGCCTGTGGTGTGTGTGCTTGTGGTGTGTGTGCCTGTAGTGTGTGTGTGTTGCGCGTGTGTGATGTATGTGTGTGTGGTATGTCACAAATGTGTTCTGTGTGGTGGGTTGCGTGTGCATGTGTGGTGTGTGAGCGTCTGGATGGACGTGTCCGCTCAGGTGTCTTGTGCGGGCCACCCACGCGAGCCCTGGGCACGTGGTTTTTGGGGCAGCAGATCCCTCACTGCTCCCGGACTCAGGAGGGGAACAGTATGTGAGATGGCCAAATGGGGGCCTTGGAAAGCTCCTACACTTGATAGTTGAGACCCTGAGCGGGGAGAGGCCCATCCGGGCCACATGCCCCTCTCCCTCGCTTCTTCCTCCACCTCGGCCTTGGAGGGACCTCCGAGGGAGGGGTAGGCTCAGGGCGTTGGTGTCCGACCTGACCTGGAGGGAGCAGGCCAGCCTGGGCTCCCAGTGGGTGCATCATCACGGGGAACATTAGGATCGACATCCTGTGTGAAGCAGGAAGTTGAGGGCCAGGAGCCACCGCGAGTTCAATGAAAGGCCACCTTGGGAGGTGTTTCAGTCAAAGCTGAGGGCCACGTAAGTGGCCTGCAGCACCCTTAGGTTCTTTGCCCACCCTGCCTGCCAGTTGGCTGCGGGGACCCCCGGGTTGGGCGGGGGGCGGACCCGGCATAATGAGGCATTATGAACCCCGATTTCGGGGTTCAGAAGATCACGTTTGCCAGGCTGTGATAGGAACAGGGAGGTGCGCCCCGGACGCCCTGTTCCAGGGAGCTTGGCGTCATGTGGTGTGGCGGCTTCCATCATTCCGACGGCCCCCGCAGGCGGAAGTGTCTGTGGTGTCCACAGCGATGCCGGGACAGTGTGTCAGCCTCTGCGCAGAGATCCCTCGAGTCGGCCATGCTCGTGGTGGGGACGTAGAGATGACGTTGGCCTTATAGGAGCAGCGCGGCACCAACAAATCTCACCAAAACAGGGACTGAACCCTTAGGGATGACGGAACACGAACTCAGGTGTCTCCTAGGTGTCTCCTGCTTCTCCGTTGACCGGAGACCTCGGAAGCGTAACCTCTTCGCATCCCAAGCAGGACACAGAACAAAACAGTGATTCAGGGCGCTGTCATGACCGTTGTCGGGGTTCAGAAGGTCACGTTTCCCATGCTGTGATAGGAACAGGCATGTGCGCCCAGGGCGCCCTGTTCCAGGGCGCTTGGCGTCGTGTGGCGTGCCAGCTTTCATCATACCGACGGCCCCGGCAGGCAGCAGGGTCGGCGGTGTCCACAGCCACACAGGGCCTCTGCAGCAGACTCCGCACAGAGCTCCCTCGTGTCGGCCATGTTCGTGGTAGGTATGGGGAGATGACGGTGGCCTTGTGGGAGCAGCACGGGACCAACACATCTCACCAAAACAGGGAATGAACCCTTAGGGATGATGAAACACGAACGTCAGGAACCGAGCGTGGGCTGAGAGGGGACCCAGGCCCCACCAAGTGGGCCCAGGAAGGAGACCATGGGGTTCGCTTCCCTCTGCCTGAATCTTGAGGACCTGTCCTGGCAGTTTGGGAAGGAGTAGACACAGGCACAGCTCGGATCTGGTGGGGTGTTAGGGAGATCGTCTAGAGACTGACCCCAGCATGGTCTTCAAAGGCAAGAGAGGGCCATTAGCTGTGGGTGGAGAGGCGGCTCCAGGCCAACGAAATAGCACAGAAATGTCATGAAGGAGAAAGGAGTCCAGAAACCTTGTGTGCCTGTGGTGTGTGTGCTTGTGGTGTGTGTGCCTGTGGTGTGGGTGTGTTCTGCGTGTGTGGAGTATGTGTGTGTGGTGTCACAAATGTGTTCTGTGCGGTGGGTTGCGTGTGCATGTGTGGTGTGTGATCGTCTGGATGGACGTGTCCGCACAGGTGTCTAGTGCCTCCCCCCGGCCCCCTCACGTGCCCTGGGCAAATGGATTCGAGGGCAGCACATCCCTCACTGCCCCCCGACTAAGGAGTGGAACAGGATATGTTATGGCCAAATGGGGCCTTGGAAAGCTCCTGCACTTGATAGTTGAGATCCTGAGCGGGGAGAGGCCTCTCAGGGCCACATGTAACTCACCCCCGACTATTCATCCACCTCGGCCTTGGTGGGACCTCCGAGGGAGGGGGCAAGCTCAGGGCGGAGGTGTCCGACCGGACCTGGAGGGAGCATGGCAGCCTCGGCTCCCAGTGGGTGCTTCATCACGAGGAACTTTGGGATCAACATCCTGCGTTTAGCAGGAAGTTGAGGGCCAGGACCTACCGCGGGTTCAAGAAAGGCCACCTTGCGAGTTGTTGCGGTCATAACTGAGGGCCACGTATGTGGCCTGCAGAACCCCTAGGCTCTTTGCCCACACTGCCCGCCAATTGGCTTCGGGGGCCCCCGGGTGGAGGAGGCGGGCCCCGGGTTTATGAGGCGCGCTGGACTCCATTGCTGCCATAGCAACTGTTTTGTTGCTCCTCAGTTAGGCCCAAGCCTGCGGATTTCTATCCTGCCTGGAGTGTGGCCAGGAAGGTAGTGGAGCGGTATCTGTTTACCGTGGAGGTAGGTGTCTACTGCTTCCCCTGTGACTGGAGAGCTCGGAAACATAAACTCTGCACATCCCAAGAAGGACTCAGAACAAAACAGTGATTCAGGGTGCTCTCAGGACTGGTGTCGGGGTTCAGAAGGACACGTTTGCCAGGCTGTGATAGGAACAGGCAGGTGCGCCCAGGGCGCCCTGTTCCAGAGAGCTTGGCGTGGTGTGTCGTGGCGGCGTCCATCACTCCGACGGCCCCGGCAGTTGGCAGGGTCTGCGGTGTCCACAGCCACACCGGTCCAGTGCGGCAGCCTCCTCGCAGAGCTCCCTCGAGGCAGCCATGTTAGTGGTGGGGATGTGGAGGTGATGTTAGCCTTGTGGGAGCAGCAGGTGGTCAGCACATCTCACCAAAACAGAGACTGAACCCTTAGGGATGACAGAACACGAAAGTCAGGAACCGAGCTTGGGTTGAGAAGGGACCCAGGCCCCACCGAAAGGGCCAGGAGGGAGACCGTGGGGCTCCCTTCTCTTGGCCTGAGTCTGGAGGACCAGTCCCGGCAGTTTTTGTAGGAGCAGACGCGGGCCCAGCTCGGATCTGTTGGGGGTGTTAGGGAGGTCGTCTATAGACTGTCACCAGCAGGGTCTTGAAAGGCAAGAGAGGGCTATTGGCGGGGGGTGGAGAGGCGGCTCCAGGCCAACGATATAGCACAGAAATGTCATGAAGGAGAAAGGAGTACAGAAACCCTGTGTGCCTGAGGTGTGGTTTGTTGGGCGTGTGTGGCGTATGTGTGTGTGGTATGTCACAAATGTTTTCTGTGCGGTGGGTTGCGTGTGCATGTGTGGTGTGTGAGCGTCTGGATGGACGTGTCCGCACAGGTGTCTCGTGCCTCCCCCCGGCCCCCTCACGTGCCCTGGGCAAATGGATTCGAGGGCAGCACATCCCTCACTGCCCCATGATTCAGGAGGGGAACAGGATGTGAGATGGCCAAATGGGGGCCTTGGAAAGCTCCTGCACTTGATAGTTGACACCCTGAGCGGGGAGAGGCCCCTCAGGGCCACATGCCCCTCACCCCCGACTCTTCCTCCACCTCGGCCTTGGTGGGACCCTCGAGGGAGGGGGCAAGCTCAGGGTGGTGGTGTCCGACCGGACCTGGAGGGAGCATGCCAGCCTCGGCTCCCAGTGGGTGCATCATCACGGGGAACTTTGGGATCCACATCCTGCGTGAAGCAGGAAGTTGAGGGCCAGAACCTACCACGGGTTCAAAGAAAGGCCACCTTGGGAGGTGTTGCGGTCAAACCTGAGGGCCACGTAGGTGGCCTGCAGCACCCCTAGGCTCTTTGCTCACACTGCCCGCTAGTTGGCTGCGGCGGCCCACGGGTGGAGTGGGGCGGCCCCGGCTTTATGAGGCGCGCTGGACGCCATTGCTGCCATAGCAACTGGTTTTGTGGCTCCTCAGTTAGGCCCGAGTCTGCGGCTTTCTATCCCATCTGGAGTGTCACTAGAAAGATAGTGGAGCGGTTTCACTCTCCCGAGGAGGTAGGTGACTCTTTCTTCTCCTGTGACCGGAGAACTCCGAAGCGGAACCTCTGCGCATCCCAAACAGGACACAGAGCAAAACAGAGATTCGGAGGACTGTCAGGATCGGCGTCGGGGTTCAGAAGGTCACGTTTGCCAGGCTGTGATAGGAACAGGGAGGTGCGCCCAGGGCGCCCTGTTCCAGTGAGCTTGGCGTGGTGTGTCGTGGCGGCTTCCATCATTCCGATGGCCCCGGCAGGCGGCAGGGTCTGCGGAATCCACAGCCACACTAGACCAGTTCGGTAGCCTCCGCGCAGAGCTCCCTCGAGGCAGCCATTCTCGTGGTGGGGACGTGGAGGTGACGTTGGCCTTGTGGGAGCAGCGGGGACCAACACATCTCACCAAAACAGTGACTGAACCCTTAGGGATGACAGAACACGAACGTCAGGAACCGAGCTTGGGTTGAGATGGGATCCAGGCCCCACCAAGTGGGCCCAGGAGGGAGAACATGGGGCTCCCTTCCTCGGCCTGAGTCTGGAGGACCAGTCCCGGCAGTTTTTGAAGGAGCAGACGCGGGCCCAGCTCGGATCTGGTTGGGGTGTTAGGGAGGTCGTCTAGAGACTGACACCAGCAGGGTGTTGAAAGGCAAGAGAGGGCTATTAGCGGTGTGTGGAGAGGCGGCTCCAGGCCAACGAAATAGCACAGAAATGTCATGAAGGAGAAAGGAGTCCAGAAACCCTGTGTGCCTGAGGTGTGTGTGCTTGTGGTGTGTGTGCCTGCAGTGTGGGTGTGTTGCGCGTGTGTGGTGTATGTGTGTGTGGTATGTAACAAATGTGTTCTGTGTGGTGGGTTGCGTGTGCATGTGTGGGGTGTGTGCGTTTGGATGGACGTGTCCGCAGAGTTGTCTCGTGCAGTCCACATACACGTGCCTGGGGAACGTGGTTTCAGGGGCAGCAGATCCTTCACTGCCCCCCGACTCAGGAGGGGATCAGGATGTGTGATGGCCAAATGGGGGCCTTGGAAATCCCCTGCACTTGATAGTTGAGACCCTGAGCCGAGAGAGCTCCCTCAGGGCCACCTAACCGTCACCCCCCGCCTCTTCCTCCACCTCGGCCTTGGTTGGATATCCGAGGGATGGGGCAGGCTAGGGCGGTGGTGTCTGACCTGACCTGGAGGGAGTGTGCCAGCCTGGGCTCCCAGGGGGTGTATCATCACGGGGAACTTTGGGATCGACATCCTGCTTGAAGCAGAAAGTGGAGGGCCAGGACCCACCGTGGGTTCAAAGAAAGGCCACCTTGGGAGGTGTTTCGGTCAAAGCTGAGGGCCACGTAGGTTGCCTGCAGCACCCCTAGGCTCTTTGCCCACCCTGCCCGCCATTTGGCTGCGGGGGCCCCCGGGTGGAGGAGGGGGGCCCCGGCTTTATGAGGCGCGCTGGACTCCATTGCTGCCATACCAACTGTATTGTTGCTTCTCAGGTAGTCCCAAGTCTGCGGCTTTCTATCCTGCCTGGAGTGTGACCAGGAAGGTAGTGGAGCGGTATCTGTTTACCATGGAGGTAGGTGTCTACTGCTTCCCCTGTGACTGGAGAGCTCGGAAACATACACTCTGTGCATCACAAGCAGGACACAGAGCAAAACAGTGATTCAGGGCACTCTCAGGACCGGTGTCGGGGTTCAGAAGGTCACGTTTGCCAGGCTGTGATAGGAAAAAGCAGGTTCGCCCAGGGCGCCCTGTTGCAGGGAGCTTGGCGTGGTGTAGTGTGTATACGTGCATCCTTCCGACGGCCCCGGCAGGCGTCAGGGAATGCGGTGTCCACAGCCACACCGTGCCAGTGCGGCAACCTCCGCGAAAAGCTCCCTCGAGTCGGCCATGCTCGTGGTGGGGACGTGGAGGTGACGATGGCCTTGTGGGAGCAGCGCGGCACCAACACATCTCACAAAAACAGGGACTGAACCCTTAGGGATGATGGAACACGAACGTCAGGAACCGAGCTTGGGCTGAGAGGGGACCCAGGCCCCACCAAATGGGCCCAGGAAGGAGACCATGGGGCTCCCTTCCATCTGCCTGTGTCTTGAAGACCTGTCCTGACAGTTTGGGAAGGAGTAGATGCGGGCCCAGCTAGGATCTGGTGGGGTGTTAGGGAGGTCGTTTAGGGACTGACACCAGCAGGGGCTTTAAAGGCAAGAGAGGGCCATTAGCGGGGGTGGAGAGGCGGCTCAGGGCAAGGAAATAGCACAGAGTTCATGAAGGAGAAAGGAGTCCAGAAACCTGCGTGCCTGTGGTGTTGGTGTGTTGCACTTGTGTGACGTATGTGTGTGTGGTATGTCACAAATTTGTTCTGTGCGGTGGGGTGCGTGTGCATGTGTTGTGTGTGAGAGTGTGGAAGGACGTGTCCGCACTGATGTTTCGTGTGGGCCACCCACACATGCCCTGGACACGTGGTTTTTTGAGCCACAGCTCCCTCACTGCTCCCGAACTCAGGAGGGGAACAGGATGTGAGATGGCCAAATGGGGGCCTTGGAAATTTCCTGCAGTTGATAGTTGAGTCCCTGAGCCTGGAGAGTTCCCTCAGGGCCACATGCCCCTCACCCCCGCCTCTTCCTCCACCTCGGCCTTGGTTGGACCTCCGAGGAAGGGGGCAGGCTAGGGCGGTGGTGTCTGACCTGACCTGGAGGGAGTGTGCCAGCCTGGGCTCCCAGGGGGTGTATCATCACGGGGAGCTTTTGGATCCACATCCTGCCTGAAGCAGGAAGTTGAGGGCCAGGACCCACCGAGGGTTCAATGAAAGGCCACCTTGGGAGGTGTTTTGGTCAAAGCTGAGGGCCACGTAGGTTGCCTGCAGCACCCCTAGGCTCTTTGCCCACCCTGCCTGCCAGTTGGCTGCGGCATCCTCTGGGTGGAGGGATTGGCCCCGGCTTTATGAGGCGCGCTGGACTCCTTTGCTGCCATAGCAAAGGGTTTTGTTGCTCCTCAGTTAGACCCAAGCCTACGGCTTTTTATCTTGCAGGGAGTGTGGCCAGGAAGGTAGAAGAGAGGTATCTGTTTCCCGTGGATATAGGTGTCTCCTGCCTCTCCTGTGACTGGAGAGCTCTGAAGGATAAACTCTGCGAATCCCAATCAGGACACAGAACAAAACAGTGATTCGGGGCGCTGTCAGGACCGGTGTCGGGGTTCAGAAGGTCACGTTTCCCAGGCTGTGATAGGAACAAGCAGGTGCGCCCAGGGCGCCCTGTTCCAGGGAGCTTGGCGTGGTGTGGCATGGCGACGTCCATCCTTCCGACGGCCCCGGCAAGGGGGAGGGTCGGGGGTGTCCAGAGCCACACCGGGCCAGTGCGGTAGCATCCGCACAGAGCTCCCTCGAGTCGGCCATGCTCGTGGTGGGGACGTGGAGGTGACGTTGGCCTTGTGGGAGCAGCGCGGCTCCAACACATCTCACCAAAACAGGGACTGAACCCTTATGGATGACGGAACACGAACGTCAGGAACCGAGCTTGGGCTGAGAGGGGACCCAGGCCCCACCAAGTGGGCCCAGGAGGGAGACCATGTGGCTCCCTTTCCTCGGCCAGTGTCTGGAGGACCAGTCTCGGCAGTTTGGGAAGGAGTAGACGCGAGCCCAGCTCGGATCTGGTGGGGGTGTTAGGGAGGTCGTCTAGGGACTGACACCAGCAGGGGCTTGAAAGGCAAGAGAGGGCCATTAGCGGGGGGTGGAGAGGAGGCTCAGGGCAAGGAAAAAGCACAGAAAGGTCATGAAGGAGAAAGGAGTCCAGAAACCCTGTGTGCCTGTGGTGTGGTTGTGTTGGGCGTGTGTGGTGTATGTGTGTGTGGTATGTCACAAATGTGTTCTGTTTGGTGGGTTGCATGTGCATGTGTGGTGTGTGAGCGTGTGGATGGACGTGTCCGCACAGGTGTCTCACACAGGTGGTTTTTGGGGCAGTAGTTCCCTCACATCTCCCGGACGCAGGACGGGAACAGGATGGGACATGGCCAAATGGGGGCCTTGGAAAGCTCCTGCACTTGATAGTTGAGTCCCTGAGTGGGGAGAGGCTCATCAGGGCCACATGCCCCTCTCCCTCGCCTCTTCCTCCACCTCGGCCTTGGTGGGACCTCCGAGGGAGGGGGCAAGCTCATTGCGGTGGTGTCCGACCTGACCTGGAGTGAGCGTGCAGCCTGGGCTCCCAGGGGGTGCATCATCACGGGGAAGTTTAGAATCGACATCCTGCGTGAAGCAGGAAGTTGAGGTCCAGGACCCACCGCGGGTTAAGTGATAGACCACCTTGGGAGGTGTTGCGGTCAAAGCTGAGGGCCACGTAAGTTGCCTGCAGTACCCCTAGGCTCTTTGCCCAACCTGCCGGCCAGTAGGTTGCGGGGGCCTCCTAGTAGAAGGGGTCGGCCCTGGCTTTTTGAGGCACGTTGGGCTCCATTGCTGCCGTAGCAACAGGTTTTGTGCTCCTCAGTTAGGCCCGAGACTGTGGCTTTCTATCCTGCCTGGAGTGTGACCAGGAAGTTAGTGGAGCGGTTTCTGTCTCCCGTGTTGGTAGGTGTCTCCTTCTTCTCCTGTGACCGGAGAGCTCGGAAGCGTAACCGCTGCGATCCCAAGCAGGACACAGAACAAAACAGAGATTCGGGGCGCTGTCAGGACCAGTGTCAGGGTTCAGAAGGTCACGTTTGCCAGGCTGTGATAGGAACAAGCAGGTACGCTCGGGGGGCCGTGTTCCAGGGAGCTGGCGTGGTGTGGCGTGGCGACGTCCATCCTTCCGACGGCCCCGGCAGGCGGCAGTGAGGGCGGTGACCACATCAACACCGGGCCAGTGCGGTAGCCTCTGCACAGAGCTCCCTCGAGTTGGCCATGCTCGTGGTGGGGACGTGGAGGTGACGTTGGCCTTGTGGGAGCAGCGCGGCACCAACACATCTCACCAAAACAGGGATTGAACCCTTAGGGATGACGGAACACGAAAGTCAGGAACCGAGCTTGGGCTGAGAGGGGACCCAGGCCCCACCAAGTGGGCCCGGGAAGGAGACCATGGGGCTCCCTTCTCTCTGCCTGAGTCTTGAGGACCAGTCCCGGCAGTTTGGGAAGGAGTAGACGCGGGCCTAGCTCGGGTCTGGTGGGGGTGTTAGGGAGGTCGTCTAGAGACTGACACCAGCAGGGGTTGAAAGGCAAGAGAGGGCCATAAGCGGTGGGTGGGGAGTCGGCTCCAGGCCAAGAAAATAGCACAGAAAGGTCATGAAGGAGAAAGGAGTCCAAAAACCCTATGTGCCTGTGGTGTGTGTACCAGTGGTGTGTGTGCCTGTGGTGTGGGTGTGTTGCGCGTGTTTGGTGTATGTGTGTGTGGTATGTCACAAATGTGTTCTGTGTGGTGGGGTGGGTGTGCATGTGTGGTGTGTGAGAGTGTGGATGGACGTGTCCACACAGGTGTCTCGTGCGTGACACCCACACGTGTCCTGGGCACGTGGGATTTGGGGCAGCAGATCCCTCACTGCTCCCCGACTCAGGAGGGGAACAGAATGTGAGATGGCCAAATGGGGGCCTTGGAAAGATCCTGCACTAGACAGTTGAGACCCTGTGCGGGGAGAGGCCCATCAGGGCCACATGCCCCTCTTCCTCTCCTCTTCCTCCACCTCGGCCTGGGTGGGACCTCCGAGGGAGTGGGCAGACACACTGCGGCGGTGTCCGACCTGACCTGGAGGTTGGGCACCAGCCTGGGCTCCCAGTGGGTGCATCATCATTGGGAACTTAAGGATAGATATTCTGCGTGAAGCAGGAAGTTGAGGGCCAGGACCCACAGTTACATCCAGAATTCGGGGACCCCAAAAACCACCAGGGAGCCGAGTCCGATGCAAGAACAAAGAGCCTTTAATCGAGCTAGCTGGAGCTCAATCTCCTACCGCACCGACGCAGCAGTGGGTCGAGAGAGAGAGAGTTTCCCAAGGTGCAAGAGTTTTAATGGAGTAGTGGGAAGGGTGATGGTCGTGGCACTAGCGGATTGGCTGAGGTCAGGGTCCTGTTCCCTTCCAAGGCGGGAAACAGGTGTCTCTAGCTTTCAAGGCAGGAAATAGGTGTCTCTATTTGGGTGGATCCTGGTGCTCTAAGGATCGGTCCCAGCTGGTCTGGTGAGAACTGGAATCTGATTACTTGGTCCGGGCTGATCTATTGAGGGGTGGATCCTAATTGATTTGGTCCTAGTCTTTTGGAATCCCGAGTTGCCCTAACATTCCCCCCTTGTCTTGTGACTTATGGACCCAATCATGGGTCCAGCGGCTTTTCTACCTTGCCCTCTTCTATTACCAGGGATCTGCATTGAGCACGGAGGACCATCAATTAGATGGCCTCCACGTGATCCCTGACAAACGGGACCAGCCTGTTGATGATACAGGGCCTGAGGATTAGTAACAGAAGTAGGATGACGAGGTGTCTGGTAAGGGACAAGACAAGGGTAGTGAACTAGGGAGACTGTTAGAATGTTTCGGGGGGTGTAAGTATTCTTGACAAACACCGGCAGTGACAAGCAGGGCTAACAGAGTTACTAACATCAGGGGGTTCGAATGTGCCGTAACCTCAGCTTGAGCAAGTTGCATTAGTCTTGATTGACGATCCATCGCGTAACAAAGTCCTTTCAGACAGTGGAGAGGTGAGTGTGATGGACCCAGGTTGCCACGCCGTCTACTTTGAAAGCAGTGAGGGTTGTCAGCACCACGATGTAGGGTCCCTTTCAGCACGGCACAAGGGTATCTCGGCAGTACTTTTTGATGTAGACTCAGTCTCCTGGCTTGTACTAAGGAGGTGTCGGGGTTGGCCAGAGACAACAGGTAAGTTCCCCGAAACGAAAGACGTTTTGGCAGCTGCTTGGGAATATTCCTTCAAGTCTCTATCCTGAGGTAGGCTAGCCAGAGTTATTTGGCTCCAATCATCATAGTGAAGCTCTCCAGAAGTTATCTAGCCTCAATTTCTTACCACAGTCCTGACTCGAAACCCACAGCAATCATCACATCCCTGAGGGTCTGGCATCAGTCTAAATAGATCCAAATTCATTCTAAACTCTTTAGAGATTTTATTGCCATGATTCTCAAGTATGGCAGCATATGCTGGTTTAATAGGGGAAGACGCTCTGGAGCCACTCTTATTTTTCTATGGCCCGTCGTTTTCAGATTAGGATAAATCTCAAATCAACATAGAGGCCCATTGACCCTATAGCCAGGTGTCCTGGTGACTCTTTCCTGACCGTTGCCTGTCTTAGGTCGCCCCCCACTGTGAGGAGTCTTACCCGTCATTGGCTAACCGGCCCTCCTTCAGAGTCACACCAGCCATTATATTCTTGTATTACAACCTGGCATTTGCTTCCGGGCACCCCCATCCACCGATGAGGGTCCCAGTCTAGGGCACTGATTTGGGGCCTGAGTCTTTTCCTTAGGTAGTATTACCAGGGCCAGTATCTCTGGTCTCTAACATCTTCTCCTTTTTCTGTTGAAATAGATGTTATGCTGCCGCATAAATTCTAAAGATAACAATATTAGAATGGAAACTCCAATATTGATCATCATGGAAACAAAAAGTGAACAAAGTTAGAAAGATTATTATCCAGACCCCCAGTATTATACTCTTTTCAGGAATGTTTAGTCTTACTAAAACTGCAAAGGAGTAACAAACCTATTTTTAGGTCACATGAGAGCATCACTGATCTCCTAGATAACTTTTACTAATGCAATTAGATAAAATACCATCGGAATAAAATATGTAAGACTAAAGTACAAAAGAACATGAGGCCTGGACACAAGCTAAAACAGAGAAAACGTAGCAAGGGTCAAGGAAATCCCTTGATTCTCAACAAGAGCAGTCGCCTTATCTGTCAGATTCTCCATTTTGTCCCCAAGTAGGAATAGCAGCGCTCTGGTTGGAGTGAGTACTGCTTCCACATCTTTAAGGACGATTGTTATCCAAAGAGCATACTCAGGGTCCTGGAGAGTATTATCCTCCATCTCTCGTAGGTAGAGGGCCGTGGAGGCGTCGGAGTGATGTTCCAAAAAAGCGTCTCTACATCTCCCTTTGGGTCATCCTTTAAGGAACCGGAGGAGATGGCAGTGGCTTGGGGAGGCTGGACATAGGGCCGTACCAATGTATCAGAAATCCACAGAAGGGAGTCCATGTCCTGTGGAAATACACAAGTATACACTCGCCCCCATGTTAACACTGCATCCTATTATATCTTTTGAAGGCAGCCGGTGTATAAGCAGGGGCATTGTCCGTTTTGATTGCCCTGGAAATTCCCAAGTAGAAAAAGCATAGACAAAGGTGCTGGATCACATCCTTAAAGGCCTCTCCTGTATGTGCCAAGGCAATAACATGAGAAAAGATCCACACACACATGCACGTAGGAGAGTTTACCAAAAGACAGAACATGAGTAACATCCATCTGCCAAAGATCATTAGGCCTCAGGCCTCTAGGGTTCTAATTGACCTTTGCTGTAGGCAATTACTAGGTTTGCCCCCTTTGTTAGTAAAGTAGCCAGCTGTGCCGAATAAGATGGAACTATCTTTCTAGGTATAAAGGTCAGATGTAACCATTTAAAGGTGCCTCACATTAAGCCTCATTAAAGGCCGACAAAACCAAACTGGTCTTAAAGCTTGATCCACAAACCCCTTGCCATAGGGTGGGTCTACTTTTCATGCCATAAGGCAAAATTTTCCATTGACACCTCTGAGAAGACTGCTTAACGTCTCAGAAGGCAGGCCAAAGGCAAATCCAGGACAATCTTCCCGATCTAGGGGAACAGTGAGAAAACATTTGGAACAGCCACAGAAAAAGAGAGGCTATCAAGAATATTGCCAACATTTTCCCAGCCTCTGGATCAAAGGAGGAGATATTTTAATCCTAATCCTGTGTAGTTTTAAAATCTATGTCTTTAACCATAGTCCGTCCTGACCACACATAAAATACCCCTTTTGAAAGATTTTTCCTTCACGAACCTTCTACAACTTGTCTTTGGCATTTAGATTTTGTCCAAAGCCATTTCTTTCCAAATAACCAGTCTGATTTAGAACAATATTACTTTTTACCTTCAGCAAAAGCATATTTCTATTTCTTATATCCTTCTTTCACATCGGCTACTTTCTTACATACAGAGTTGTTTTCCTTATATCCCTCAGTCTTACACTCCCCAGAACTTTAACTGCTAGAAACATTAGTCTTCAGTGAAAACTAAGTAGTAACCAATTGTGAACTCTGTTACAGCAGAATTTGTTAGATAGCAACCTTATGAATCCATTAAGCATAACGTATGTTTTTCAACAGTTCCCAATATCCTTAGAGTTTTGCAACAGGTCCAAAGCACAAATGTACATGCAGTTATTAGTGTTTCAGCTTTTTATCATCGTATGGTCAATGAATTAGTCTCAAGTTCTCACGAAATCAAAACTTTCAACACTTTAGGTTACCAAGAACCCTGAAAGCTATCCCAACATTTACCCACGCAAACCACAAGGCAGACAAAGTTAAACATCACTTTCAGGCTTCCTTTTGCTAACAAATTGGAACAAAGATAACATGAGCTTGCTTGACCTTCAGTAGAACTCAGTAGAACAAAGTTTCACATTTAATACTGATAACTTTAGAGACAGATCCATAAAACTCCTATTTATTTGACCGAGGTGGTAGTAAAAGATCCCAATGGCCAATGTATAGAATCATATGGCTGCTGGTAAACCTAGCTCCTTTAACATTGAGAAGTTTTCACCGAGAAATCAAAGACCCAATAAAGATGAAACCCAAAACTTTGGTTTTCCCTTAGAAAGAGAAAAAATCTCTGTTTACATTATCTTATCAGGAGCTGAACATTCCAAGAAAACTTTGTTTTAAATGGAGAGAAAACAGAACTTTAACTTTATACCAGTGAACTTTTGAAATCCCATTCATAATTTTCTCTTGTGGAAACAGTGAGGACATTTCAAAAGGCGTTTGTTTGTTTGTTTGTTTCCTTACAACAATGTAGGGGTGGGGAGCAGAATGCTACCTGAGGCATTGAAGAGGCAGAGACCTAGGCTCCACCCTAGGCAGTTGCTGAAACGGGAAGAGGAGGAAGGGAGGACAGAACGGGCACAGAGGCCTAGAGGCTTGAAGGCAGATTAAAGCAGCCTGAAGGCAGCCTGAAGCACACAGGGTGGAGAAAAGAGTTTTACGTGGTCTTAAAGTGCATCCTCCAGTTTAATGATTCGGACCTGGATGGGGTGGCCCTTCCCATCGGTGACCTGAGGCCCCCCTTGTCTGAAAGTCTCCAGGACTTCTCGCTGGCTAACTTTCCTCGTGGGATGTGGAGGACTGAATACTGTGCTCCGATGTCGACAAGGAAGTCAACAGGGGTCCCCTCCACTTTAAGAGTTACCCTGGGCTCGGGGAGAGGGTCCGAACCCCGACTCCCCTAGTCACTTAGTTCACCTAGCTCTAAGATTTTTACTCGATTAGACTTGCCTTTCTTCCCAGCGACCCCCCTCGGACATTTTTGGGCCCAATGCCCTATCTCCTTGCAGCATGCACACTGATCTTTCTGCAGCCTCTGCTTCCCCCCACCTCTGGTGGTTCTTTACCCCCTTTTGAGTCATCAACCAGTTGCCAGAGACGACGGTCTCCTTCCTCAGGATGGTCGGCAATGGTAGCTAGTAGTATTCTGACCAGGTCTCGTGTCTGTTTGCTACTGGCAGCCTCCATGGTGTGAGCCTGCCTATCCTCCGGAGGCTCCCAGTTGTATACTTTTCGGCTCTTACCAGCAAATCCTACAGACTTTTTTTTCTCCCAGTCTGTATATTTTCTGTCATTTCCTTCTGATGTCTGCGGCCGATTGATTTACAAATGCCTTGATAGCAACTGCCTTGCTTTCCAGAGCCTCTGGATCCTTAGGGGTACAGGCACAGAACACCTCCATGATTCATTCCAAAAAGGCTGTCAGGGTCTCATCCTTTCTTTGTTGTATGTTCCCCACCTTGGCCAGATTGGTTGGCTTTCTAGTAGCTATTCGGAGACCCCCCATTAGAGTCTGGCGGTAGACCCGGAGCCTCTCCTTACTGTCTGCCGTAATAAAATCCCACTCGGGCCGAGTTAAGGGGAATGAGTTATCTATCTGTGCCTAGATGGTGGTGGGATTCCCTTCTGCACCTGGAACTAGTTTTTAGGTCTCATTGAGGATCATTTTCCTCTCCTTAATCGTGAACAGGACCTGCAAAAGCTGCTGGCAGTCATCCCATATGGGCTGATGGGTAAAGAGAACAGAATCTAATAAATCAATAAGCCCTGCCAGTTTTTCTAAAAACTTTGGATTAGCTTGAGCCCGCCACACAATGCTCCACAAAATGACACACACAAAAACAGACAAACGAAGGGCCCCTAGAAACCATCCCGACGTTTTCCCTCACAAGCAGCCCCTTCAGGCCCTTGGCGGAAACCTCCCGACGGCTTCCCTCGCAAGCAGCCCCTTCAGGCCCTTGGCGGAAACCTCCAGACGGGGTGAGGGATGTCTCCCTACACTCCCCACCAGCGACCCTCCCGCGCGTCCGCCTAGGTCCTTTGCCAGTCCTTCAGAAAATGAGCTCACACAGAAGAGACAGACAACAGAGAGACATTGACCATGGTCAGTCAGGCTCTTCGGGTCAGGAGTCCGCCGGGGGTTTTGGGGTATCCCGGACAATACCCCCATATGTTATGCCCAGAATTCGGGGACCCCAAGAACCACCAGGTAGCCGAGTCGGATGCAAGAACAAAGAGTCTTTAATCTAGCTATCTCGAGCTCAATCTCCTACCGCACCGACGCAGCAGTGGGTCGAGAGAGAGAGAGAGTTTCCCAAGGTGCAAGAGTTTTAAAGGAGTAGTGGGAAGGGTGATGGTCGTGGCACTAGCGGATTGGCTGAGGTCAGGGTCCTGTTCCCTTCCAAGGCGGGAAACAGGTGTCTCTAGCTTTCAAGTCAGGAAAAAAGTGTCTATTTGGGTGGATACGGGTGCTCTAAGGATTGGTCCCAGCTGGTCTGGTGAGAAGTGGAATCTGATTAATGGTCCGGGCTGGTCTATTGAGGGGTGATCCTAATTTATTTGGTCCTAGTCTTTTGGAATCCCGAGTTGCCCTAACACCACCGCGGGTTCAATGAAAGGCCAGCTTGCGAGGTGTCTCGGTCAAAGCTGAGGGCCATGTAAGTGGCCTGCAGCTCCCATAGCCTCTTTGCCCACCCTGCCCGCCAGTTGGCTGCGGGGGCCTCCGGGTGGACGGGGTGGCCTCGGCTTTTTGAGGCACGCTGGACTCCATTGCAGCCATAGCAACGGGTTTGTTAGGCCCGAGCCTGCGGCTTTCTATTCTGCCTGGAGTGTGACCAGGAATGTAGTGGAGCGGTTTCTGTCTCCCATGGAGGTAGGTGTCTCCTGCTTCCCTTGTGACTGGACATCTCGGAAGGTAACCTCTGCGCATCCCAAACAGAACACAGAGAAAAACAGAGATTCGGGGCGCTGTCAGGACCGGTGTCGGGGTTCAGAAGGTCACGTTTGCCAGGCTGTGATAGGAACAAGCAGGTGCGCCCAGGGCGCCCTGTTCCAGGGAGCTTGGCGTGGTGTGGCGTGTCGGCGTCCATCATTCCGACGGCCCCGGCAGGCGGCAGGGTCTGCGGTGCCCACAGGCACACCGGGCCAGTGCGGCAGCCTCCCCGCAGAGCTCCCTGGAGTCGTCCATGCTCGTGGTGGTGACGTGGAGGTGACGTTGGCCTTGTGGGAGCAGTGCGGCACCAACACATCTCATCAAAACAGGGACTACACCGTTATGGATGACGGAACACGAACGTCAGGAACCGAACTTGGTCTGAGAGGGGCCCAGGCCCCACCAAGTGGGCTAAGGAGGGAGACCATGGGGCTCCGTTCCCTCAGCCAGAGTCTGGAGGACCAGTGCCGGCAGTTTGGGAATGAGTAGACGCGGGCCCAGCTCGGATCTGGTGGGGGTGTTAGGGAGGTCGTCTAGGGACTGACACCAGAAGGGGCTTGAAAGGCCAGAGAGGGCCATTAGTGGGGGGTGGAGAGGCGGCTCAGGGGAAGGAAGTAGCAAAGAAAGGTGATGAAGGAGAGAGGAGTCCAGAAACCCTGTGTGCCTGTGGATTGGGTGTGTTGGGCGTGTGTGGAGTATGTGTGTGTGGTATGTCACAAATGTGTTCTGTGCGGTGGGTTGCGTGTGCATGTGTGGTGTGTGAGCGTGTGGATGGACGAGTCCGCACAGTTGTCTCGTGCGGGCCACCCACACGTGCCCTGGGAACGTCGTTTAGGGGACAACAGGATGTGAGATGGCCAAATGGGGGCCTTGGAAACTTCCTGCACTTGATAGTTGAGAACTTGAGCGTGGACAGGCCCCAAATGGCCACATGCGCCTCAACCCCAACTCTTCCTCCACCTCGGCCTTGGTGGGATCTCGGAGGGAGGGGGCAGGCTCAGGGCGTTGGTGTCCGACCTGACCTGGAGGGAGCGTGGCAGCCTGGGCTCCCAGTGGGTGCCTCATCACGGGGAATTTTAGGATCGACTTCCTGCATGAAGCAGGAAGTTGAGGGCCAGGACCCAACGTCGGTTCAATGAAAGGCCACCTTGGGAGGTGTTTCGGTCAAAGCTGAAGGCCACGTATGTGGCCTGCAGCACCCTTAGGCTCTTTGCCCACCCTGCCTGCCAGTTGGCTGCGGGGGCCCCCGGGTGGGGCGTGGGGCAGCCCCGGCATTATGAGGCAGACTGGACTCCATTGCTGCCATAGCAAAGTTTTGTTGCTCCTCAGTTAGGCCCGAGCCTGCGGCTTTCTATCCTGCCTGGAGTGTGACCAGGAAGGTAGTGGAGCGGTTTCTTTCTACCGTCGGGTATGTGTCTCCTTCTTCTCCTGTGTCAGGAGAACTCGGAAACGTAACCTCTGCACATCCCAAGCAAGACACAGAACAAAACAGAGATTCGGGGCACTGTCAGGTCCGGTTTCGGGGTTCAGAAGGTCACGTTTGCCAGGCTGTGATACATACAGGGAGGTGCGCCCAGGACGCCCTGTTCCAGGGAGCTTGGTGTCTTATGGCGTGGCGGCTTCCATCATTCCGACGGCCCCCGCAGGCGGCAGGGTCTGCGGTGTACACAGCGACCCGAGACTGTGCGGCAGCCTTCGCGCAGAGCTCCCTCGAGTCGGCCATGCTCGTGTGGGGACGTGGGGGTGACGGTGGTCTTGTGGGAGCAGCGCGGGACCAACATATCTCACCAAAACAGGGACTGAACACTTAGGGATGACGGAACACGAAAGACAGGAACCGAGCTTGGGCTGAGAGGGGACCCAGTTCCCACCATGTGGGCCCAGGTCGGAGATCATGGGGCTCCCTTCCCTCCTCCTGAATCTGGAGGACCAGTCCCCGCAGTAGACGCGGGCCCAGCTCTGATCTGGTGGGGGTGTTAGAGAGGTCGTCTAGACACTGACAACAGCAGGGTCTTGAAAGGCAACAGAGGGCTATTAGCGGTGCATGGAGATGCGGCTCCAGGCCAATGACATAGAACAGAAAGGGTAAGAAGGAGAAAGGATTCCGGAAAACCTCTGTGCCTGTGGTGTGTGTGCTTCTAGTGTGTGAGCCTGTGGTGTGGATGTGTTGCGTGTGTATGGAGTATGTGTCTGTGTATGTGACAAATGTGTTCTGTGTGGTGGGTTGCGTGTGCATATGTGGTGTGTGAACGTGTGAATGGACGTGTCCGCACAGGTGTCTCGTCCGGGACACCCACACGTGCCCTGGGCATGTGGTTTTTGGGGCAGCAGATCCCTCACTGCTCCCGGACTCAGGAGGGAAACAGGATGTGAGATGGCCAAATGGGGGCCTTGGAAATCTCCTGCACTTCAGAGTTGAGACACTGAGAGGTGAGAGGCCCCTCAGGGCCACATGCACCTCACCCCCGCCTCTTCCTCCACCTTGGCCTTGGTGGGATCTCTGAGGGAGGGGGCAGGCTCAGGGCGTTGGTGTCCGACCTGACCTGGAGGGAGCGTGCCAGCCTGGGCTCGGGTTCATCACCGCGGGGAACGTTGAGATAGACATCCTGCGTGAAGCAGGAAGTTGAGGGCCAGGACCCACTTCGGGTTCACTGAAAGGCCACCTTGGGAGGTGTTTCGGTCAAAGCTGAGGGCGACGGAGGTGGCCTGCCGCACCCTTAGGCTCTTTTCCCACCCTGCCTGCCAGTTGCCTGCTGGGCCCCCGGGTGGTGCGGGGGGCGGCCCGGGCTTTATGAGGCAGAGTGGACTCCACTGCTGCCATAGCAACGTTTTGTTGCTCCTCAGTTAGGCCCAAGCCTGCGGCTTTCTTTACTTATTAGAGTGTGACAGGAATGTAGTGGAGCGGTTTCTGTCTCCCGTGGGGTACGTGTCTCCGTCTTCTCCTGTGACCCGAGAACTCGGAAGGAAAATCTCTGCGCATCCCAAGAGGACACAGAACAAAACAGAGATTAGGAGCACTGTCAGGACCGGTGTCGGGGTTCAGAAGGTCACGTTTACCAGGCTGTGATAGGAACAAGCAGGTGCGCCCAGGGCGCCCTGTTCCAGGGAGCTTGCCGTCGTGTGGCGTGGCGGCTTTCATCATACCGACGGCCCCGGCAGGCGGCAGGATGTGTGGTGTCAACAGCCACAACGGGCCAGTTGGCAGCCTCCGCGCAGAACTCCCTCGATAAGGCCATGTTCGTGGTGGGGACGGGGCGATGACGGTGGCCTTGTGGGAGCAGCGGGGGACCAACACATCTCACCAAACAGGGACTGAACCCTTAGGGATGACGGAACACAAACGTCAGGAACCGAGCTTGGGCTGAGAGGGGACCCAGGCCGCACCAAGTGGGCCCAGAAGGGAGTGGTCACCCTTCCCTCGGCCTGAATCTGGGGGACCACTCCTGGCATTTTGGAAAGGAGTAGTCGCGGGCCCAGCTCGGATCTGGTGGGTGTGTTAGGGAGGTCGTCTAGAGACTGACACCAGCAGGGTCTTGAAAGGTAAGAGAGGGCCATTAGCGGTGGGTGGAGAGGCGGCTCCAGGCCAACGAAATAGCACAGAAATATCATGAAAGAGAAAGGAGTCCAGAAACCCTGTGTGCCTGTGGTGTGTGTGCTTCTGATGTGTGTGCCTGTGGTGTGGGTGTGTTGCAAGTTTGTGGTGTATGTGTATGTGGTATGTCACAAATGTGTTCTGTGTGGTGGGTTGTGTGTGCATGGGTGGTGTGTGAGCGTGAGGATGGACGTGTCCGCACAGTTGTCTCCTGCCGGCCACCCACACGTGCCCTGAGCACGTGGTATTTGGGGCAGCAGATCTCTCACTGCTCCCCGACTCAGGAGAGGAACAGGATGTGAGATGGCCAGATGGAGGCCTTGGAAAGCTCCTGCACTTGATAGTTGAGACCCTGAGCGGAGAGAGGCCCATCAGGGCCACATGCCCCTCTCCCTCGCCTCTTCCTCCACCTCGGCCTTTGTGGGACCTCCGAGGGAGGTGACAGGCTCATTGCATTGGTGTCCGACCTGACCTGGAGGGAGCTTGCAAGCCTGCTCTCCCAGTGGGTGCATCATCACAGGAAACTTTAGGATCGACATCCTGCGTGAAGCAGGAAGTTGAGGGCCAGGACCCACTGTTATATCCCGAATTCGGGAACCCCAAGAAACACCAGGGAGCCGAGTCCGATGCAAGAACAAAGAGCCTTTAATCGAGCTAGCTCGATCTCAATCTTCTACCGCACCGACGCAGCATTGGGTCGAGAGAGAGAGTTTCTCAAGGTGCAAGAGTTTTAAAGGAGTAGTGGGAAGGGCGATGGTCGTGGCCCTAGCCATTGGCTGAGGTAAGGGTCCTGTTCCCTTCCAAGGCGGGAAACAGGTGTCTCTAGCTTTCAAGGCAGGAAACAGGTGTCTCTATTTGGGTGGATCCGGGTGCTCTAAGGATTGGTCCCAGCTGGTCTGGTGTGAAGTGGAATCTGATTAATTGGTACAGGCTGGTTTATTGAGGGGTGGTTCCTATTTGATTTGATCCTAGTCTTTTGGAATCCCGAGTTGCCCTAACACCACCGCGCGTTCAATGAAAGGCCACCTTGGGAGGTGTTGCGGTCGAAGCTGAGGGCCACGTAGGTGGCCTGCAGCACCCCTAGGCTCTTTGCCCACCCTGTCTGCCAGGTGCCTGCTGGGGCGCCGGCTGGGGAGGTGGGGCGGCCCCGGCTTTATGAGGCAGGCTGGACTCCATTGCTGCCATAGCAACGTTTTGTTGCTCCTCAGTTAGGCCCAAGCCTGCGGCTTTCTATCCTGCCGGGAGTGTGACCAGGAATGTAGTTGAGCGGTTTTTGTCTCCCGTGGGATACGTGTCTCCTTCTTCTCTTGTGACCGGAGAACTCGGAAGCGTAATCTCTGCGCATCCCAAGCAGGGCACAGAACAAAACAGAGATTCGGGGCGCTATCAGGACAGGTATCGAGGTTAAGAAGGTCAAGTTTGCCAGGCTCTGATAGGAACAAGCAGGTGCGCCCAGGGCGCCCTGTTCCAGGGAGCTTGGCGTCGTGTGGCATGGCAGCTTCCATCATACCGACAGCCCTTCAGGCGGCAGGGTCTGCGGTGTCCACAGCCACACCGGGCCAGTGCGGCAGCCTCGCGCAGAGCTCGCACGAGTTGGCCATGCTGGTGCTGGGGACGTGGAGGTGACGGCCTTGTGGGAGTAGCGCGGCAGGAACACATCTCACCAAAACAGGGACTGAACCCTTAGGGATGATGGAACACGAAAGTCAGGAACCGAACTTTGGCTGAGAGGGGACCCAGGCCCCACCAAGTAGGCCCAGGAAGGACACCATGGGGCTCCCTTCCCTCGGCCTCAGTCTGGAGGACCAGTCCCGACAATTTGGGTAGGAGTAGACGCAGGCCCAGCTCGGATCTGGTGGGGGTGTTAGGGAGGTCGTCTAGTGACTGACACCAGCAGGGTCTTGAAAGGCAACAGAGGGCCATTAGCGGTGGGCGGAGAGACGGCTCCAGGCCAATGAACTAGCACTGAAAGGTTATGAAGAAGAAAGGGTCCGGAAAACCTGTGTGCCTTTGGCGTGTGTGCTTCTGGTGTGTGAGCCAGTGGTGTGGGTGTGTTGCGCGTGTGTGGTGTATGTGTGTGTGGTATGACACAAAAGTGTCTGTATGGCAGGTTGCGTGTGCATGTGTGGTGTGTCCGCGTGTGGATGGACGTGTCCGCACAGGTGTCTCGTGCGGGCCACCCACACGTGTATTGGGCACGTGGATTGTGGGGCAGCATTTCCCTCACTGCCCCCCGACTCAGGAAGGGAATAGGATGTGAGATGGCCAAATGGGGGCCTTGGAAACTTCCTGCACTTGATAGTTGAGACCCTGAGCGGGGAGAGGCACATCAGGGCCACATGCCCCTCTCTCTCACCTCTTCCTCCACCTCGGCCTTGGTGGGACCTCCGAGGGAGGGGGCAGGCTCATTGCGGTCGTGTCCGACCTGACTTGGAGGGAGCGTGTCAGCCTGGGATCCCAGTGGGTGCATCATCACTGGGAACTTTAGTATCGACATCCTGCGTGAAGCAGGCAGTTGAGGGCGAGGACCCACTGTTATGACCAGAACTCGGGGACCCAAGAACCACCAGAAAGCCGAGTCCAATGCAAGAACAAAGAGCTTTTAATCGAGGTAACTCGAGCTCAATCTCCTACCGCACAGACGCAGCAGTGGGTCGAGAGAGACAGAGAGTCTCCCAAGGTGCAATAGTTTTAAAGGAGTAGTGGAAAGGGTGATGGTCGTGGCCCTAGCCGATTGCCTGAGGTCAGGGTCCTGTTCCCTTCCAAGGCGGGGAAACAGGTGTCTCTAGCTTTCAAGGCAGGAAACAGGTGTCTCTATTTGGGTGGATACGGGTGCTCTAAGGATTGGTCCCAGCTGGTCTGGTGAGAAGTGGAATCTGATTAATTGGTCCTGGCTGGTCTATTGAGGGGTGGATCCTAATTGATTTGGTCCTAGTCTTTTGGAATCCCGAGTTGCCCTAGCATTCCCTCCTTGTCTTGTGACTTATGCACCCAATCATGGGTCCAGCGGCTTTTCTATCTTACCCTCTTCTATTACCAGGGATCTGCATTGAGCACGGAGGACCATCAATTAGATGGCCTCCACGTGATCCCTGACAAATTGGACCAGCCTGTTGATGATACAGGGCCTGAGGATTAGTAACAGAAGTAGGATGACGAGGGGTCTGGTAAGGGACAAGACGAGGGTAGTGAACTAGGGAGACTGTTAGAATGTTTCGGGGGTTGTAAGTATTCTTGACAAACACCGGCAGTGACAAGCAGGGCTAACAGAGTTACCAACATCAGGGGGTCGAATGTGCCGTAACCTGAGCTTGAGCAAGTTGCATTAGTCTTGATTGACGATCCATTGAGTAACAAAGTCATTTCCGATAGTGGAGAGGTGAGTGTGATGGACCCAGGTTGCCACACCGTCTACTTTGAAAGCAGTGAGAGTTGTCAGCACCACGATGTAGGGTCCCTTTCAGCACGGCACAAAGGTCTCTCGGCAGTACCTTTTGATGTAGACTCAGACTCCTGGCTTGTACTAAGGAGGTGTTGGGGTTGGCCAGAGACAACAGGTAAGTTCCCCGAAACGAAAGACGTTTTGGCAGCTGCTTGGGAATATTCCTTCAAGTCTCTATCCTGAGGTAGGCTAGCCAGAGTTAATTGGCTCCAATCATCATAGTGAAGCTAACAAGAAGTTATCTAGCCTCAATTTCTTACCACAGTCCTGACTCAAAACCCACAGCAATCATCACATTCCTGAGGGTCTGGCATCAGTCTAAATACATCAAAATACATTCTAAACTCTGTAGAGATTTTATTTCCATGATTCTCAATATGGCAGCATATGCTGGTTTAATAGGGGAAGACGCTCTGGAGCCACTCTTGTTTTTCTATGGCCCGTATTTTTCAGATTTGGATAAATCTCAAATCAACATAGAGGCCCAATGACCCTATAGCCAGGTGTCCTGGTGACTCTTTCCTGACCGTTGCCTGTCTTAGGTCGCCCCCCACTGTGAGGAGTCTTACCCGTCATTGGCTAACCGGCCCTCCTTCAGAGTCAGACCAGCCATTATGTTCTTGTATTACAACCTGGCATTTGCTTCCAGGCACCCCCATCCACCGATGAGAGTCCCAGTCTAGGGCACTGCCTTAGGGGCCTGAGTCTTAGGTAGTATTACCAGGGCCAGTATCTCTGGTCTCTAACATCTTCTCCTTTTTCTGTTGAAATAGATGTTATGCTGCCGCATAAATTCTAAAGATAACAATATTAGAATGGAAACTCCAATATTGATCATCATGGAAACAAAAAGTGAACAAAGTTAGAAAGATTATTATCCAGACCCCCAGTATTATACTCTTTCTCAGGAAAGTTTAGTCTTACTAAAAATGCAGAGGAGTAACAAACCTATTTTTAGGTCACATGAGAGCATCACTGATCTCCTAGATAACTTGTACTAATGCAATTAGAGAAAATACCATCGGAATAAAATATGTAAGACTAAAGTACAAAAGAACATGAGGCCTGGACACAAGCTAAAACAGAGAAAACGTAGCAAGGGTCAAGGAAATCCCTTGACTCTCAACAAGATCAGTCGCCTTATCTGTCAGATTCTCCATTTTGTCCCCAACTAGGAATAGCAGCGCTCTGGTTGGAGTGAGTACTGCTTCCACATCTTTAAGGCCGATTGTTATACAAAGAGCATACTCAGGGTCCTGGAGAGTATTATCCTCCATCTCTCGTAGGTAGAGGGCAGTGGAGGCGTCGGAGTGATGTTACAAAAAAGCGTCTCTACATCTCCCTTTGGGTCATCCTTTAAGGAACCGGAGGAGATGGCAGTGGCTTGGAAAGGCTGGACATAGGGCCGTACCAATCTATCAGAAATCCACAGAAGGGAGTCCATGTCCTGTGGAAATACACAAGTATACACTCGCCCCCATGTTAACACTGCATCCTATTATACCTTTTGAAGGCGGCTTGTGTATAAGCAGGGTCATTGTCTGTTTTGATTGCCCTGGAAATTCCCAAGTAGAAAAAGCATAGACAAAGGTGCTGGATCACATCCTTAAAGGCCTCTCCTGTATGTGCCAAGGCAATAACATGAGAAAAGATCCACACACACATGCACGTAGGAGAG
Organism: Paguma larvata; assembly: GCA_030068075.1. Taxonomy (NCBI): domain Eukaryota; kingdom Metazoa; phylum Chordata; class Mammalia; order Carnivora; family Viverridae; genus Paguma; species Paguma larvata. Next base: position 6,212 of record JAINVK010000408.1, on the reverse strand, counting down.
TTTACCAAAAGATAGAACATGAGTAACATCCATCTGCCAAAGATCATTAGGCCTCAGGCCTCTAGGGTTTAATTGACCTTTGCTATAGGCAATTACTAGGTTTGCCCCCTTTGTTAGTAAAGTAGCCAGCTGTGCCGAATAAGATGGAACTATCTTTCTAGGCATAAAGGGCAGATGTAACCATTTAAAGGTGCCTCATATTAAGCCTCATTAAAGGCCTACAAAACCAAACTGGTCTTAAAGCTTGATCCACAAACCCCTTGCCATAGGGTGGGTCTATTTTTCATGCCCTAAGATGAAATTTTCCATTGACACCTGTGAGAAGACTGCTTAACGTTCTCAGAAGGCAGGCCAAAGGCAAATCCAGGACAATCTTCCCGATCTAGGGGAAAAGGGATAAAACATTTGGAACAGCCACAGAAAAAGGGAGGCTATCGAGAATATTGCCAACATTTTCCTAGCCTCTGGATCAAAGGAGGAGAAATTTTAATCCTAATCCTGTGTAGTTTTAAAATCTATGTCTTTAACCATAGTCCGTCCTGACCACACATAAAATACCCCTTTTGAAAGATTTTTCCTTCACGAACCTTCTACAACTTGTCTTTGGCATTTAGATTTTGTCCAAAGCCATTTCTTTCCAAATAACCAGTCTGATTTAGAACAATCTTACTTTTTACCTTCAGCAAAAGCATCTTTCTATTTCTTATATCCTTCTTTCACATCTCCTACTTTCTTACATACAGAGTTGTTTTCCTTATTTCCCTCAGTCTTACACTCCCCAGAACTTTAACTGTTAGAAACATTAGTGTTCAGTGAAAACTAAGTAGTAACCAATTGTGAACTCTGTTATATCAGAATTTGTTAGATAGCAACCTTATCAATCCATTAAGCATAACGTATGTTTTTCAACAGATCCCAGTATCCTTAGAGTTTTGCAACAGGTCCAAAGCACAAATCTACATCCAGTAATTAGTGTTTCAGCTTTTTATCATTATATGGTCAATGAATTAGTCTCAAGTTCTCACGCAAGACAAACTTTCAACACTTTAGGTTTCCAAGAACCCTGAAAGCTATCCCAACATTTACCCACGCAAACCACAAGGCAGACAAAGTTACCCATCACTTTTCAGGCTTCCTTTTGCTAACAAATTGGAACAAAGATAACATGAGCTTGCTTGACCTTCAGTAAACCTCAGTAGAACAAAGATTCACATTTAATACTGATAACTTTAGAGACAGATCCATAAAACTCCTATTTATTTGACCGAGGTGGTAGTAAAAGATCCCAACGGCCAATGTATAGAATCATATGGCTGCTAGTAAAACCTAGCTCCTTTAACATTGAGAAGTTTTCACCGAGCAATCAAAGACCCAATAAAGATGAAACCAAACTTTGGTTTTCCCTTAGAAAGAGAAAAAATCTTTGTTTACATTTTCTTCTCAGGAGCTGAACATTCCAAGAAAACTTGGTTTTAAAAGGAGAGAAAAGCATAATTTTGACTTTATACCAGTGTACTTTTGAAATCCCATTCATAATTTTCTCTTGTGGAAACAGTGAGGACATTTAAAAAGGCGTTTGTTTGTTTGTTTCCTTACAACAATGTAGGGTTGGGGAGCAGAATGCTACCTGAGGCATTGAAGAGGCAGAGACCTAGGCTCCACCCTAGGCGGTTGCAGAAACGGGAAGAGGAGGGAGGAAGGACAGAACGGGCACAGAGGCCTAGAGGCTTGAAGGCAGATTAAAGCAGCCTGAAGGCAGCCTGAAGCACACAGGGTGGAGAAAAGACTTTTATGTGGTCTTAAAGTCCATCCCCCAGTTTAATGATTGGACCTGGATGGGGTGGCCCTTGCCGTCGGTGACCTGAGGCCTCCCTTGTCTGAAAGTCTCCAGGACTTTTCGCTGGCTAACTTTCCTCGTGGGATGTGGAGGACTGAATACTGTGCTCTGATGTCGACAAGGAAGTCAACAGGGGTCCCCTCCATTTTAAGAGTGACCCTGGGCTCGGGGAGAGGGTCCGAACCCCGACTCCCCTAGTCACTTAGTTCACCTAGCTCTAAGATTTTTACTCGATTAGCCTGGCTTTTCTTCCCAGCGTCCCCCCTCGGACATTCTTTGGCCCAATGCCCTATCTCCTTGCAGCATGCACACTGATCTTTCTGCAGCCTCTGCTTCCCCCCACCTCTGGTGGTTCTTTACCTCCTTTTGAGTCATCAGCCAGTTGCCAGAGACTACGGTCTCCTTCCTCAGGATGGTCGGCAATGGTAGCTAGTAGTATTCTGACCAGGTCTCGTGTCTGTTTGATGCTGGCAGCCTCCATGGTGTGAGCCTTCCTATCCTCAGGAGGCTCCCAGTTGTATACTTTTCGGCTCTTACCAGCAAATCCTACAGACTTTTTTTCTCCCAGTCTGTATATTTTCTGTCATTTCCTTCTGATGTCTGCGGCCGTTTGATTTACAAAGGCGATGATAGCAACTGCATTGCTTTCCAGAGCCTCTGGATCCTTAGTGGTACAGGCACAGAACACCTCCATGATTCATTCCAAAAAGGCTGTCAGGGACTCATCCTTTCTTTGTTGTATGTTCCCCACCTTGGCCAGATTGGTTGGCTTTCTAGTAGCCATTCGGAGACCCCCCATTAGAGTCTGGCGGTAGACCCGGAGCCTCTCCTTACTGTCTGCCGTATTAAAATACCACTCGGGCCAAGTTAAGGGGAATGAGTTATCTATCTGTGTCTAGTTGGTGGTGGGATTCCCGTCTGCACCTGGAACTAGTTTTTAGGCCTCATTGAGGATTCTTTTCCTCTCCTTAATCGTGAACAGGACCTGCAAAAGCTGCTGGCAGTCATCCCATATGGGCTGATGGGTAAAGAGAACAGAATCTATTAAATGAATAAGCCCTGCCAGTTTTTCTAAAAACTTTGGATTAGCTTGAGTCCGCCCGACAATGCTCCACAAAATGACACACACAAAAACAGACAAACTGATGGCCCCTAGAAACAATCCCGATGGTTTCCCTCGCAAGCAGCCCCTTCAGGCACTTGGTGGAAACCTCCTGACGGCTTCCCTCGCAAGCAGCCCCTTCAGGCTCTTGGCGGAAACCTCCAGACGGGGTGAGGGACGTCTCCCTACACTCCCCACCAGCGACCCTCCAGCGTGTCCACCTAGGTCCTTTGCCGGTCCTTCAGAAAATGAGCTCACTCAGAAGAGACAGACATCAGACAGACATTGACCATGGTCAGTCAGGCTCTTCGGGTCGGGAGTCCCTCGGGGGTTTTGGGGTATCCCGGAAGAGCCCCCATACATTATGCCCAGATTTCGGGGACCCCAAGAACCACCAGGGAGCCGATTCCGATGCAAGAACAAAGAGCCTTTAATCGAGGGAGCTCGAGCTCAATCTCCTACCGCACTGACGCAGTAGTGGGTCGAGAGAGAGAGTTTCCCATGGTGCAAGAGTTTTAAAGGAGTAGTGGGAAGGGTGATGGTCGTGGCCCTAGCCGATTGGCTGAGGTCAGGGTCCTGTTCCCTTCCAAGGCGGGAAAAAGGTGTCTCTATTTGAGTGGATTCGGGTGCTCTAAGGATTGGTCCCAGCTCGTCTGGTGAGAAGTGGAATCTGATTAATTGGTCGGGTTGGTCTATTGAGGGGTGGATCCTAATTGATTTGGTCCTAGTCTTTTGGAATCCCGAGTTGCCCTAACACCACAGCGGGTTCAATGAAAGGCCACCTTGGGAGGTGTTTCGGTCAAAGCTGAGGGCCACTTAAGTGGCCTGCTGCACCCCTAGGCTCTTGCCCACCCTGCCTGCCAGTTGGCTGCGGGGTCCTCGGGTGGGGCGGGGGGCGGCCCCGGCTTTTTGAGGCACTCTGACTCAATTGCTGCCATAGCAACGGGTTTGTTGCTCCTCAGTTAGGCCCGAGCCTACGGCTTTCTATCCTGCCTGGAGTGTGACCAGGAAGGTAGTGGAGCAGTGTCTGTCTCCCGTGGAGATAAGGTGTCTCCTGCTTCACCTGTGACCGGACAAGCTCGAAAGCGTAACCTGTGCGCATTCCAAGCCAGGACACAGAACAAAACAGTGATTCGGGGCGCTGTCAGGACCGTGTCGGGGTTCAGAAGGTCACGTTTGCCAGGCTGTGATAGGAACAAGCAGGTACGCCCAGGGTGCCCTGTTCCAGGGAGATTTCGTGGTGTGGCATGTCGACGTCCATCATTCCGACGGCACCGGCAGGCAGCAGGGTAGGCGATGTCGACATCAACACCGGGCCAGTGCGGCAGCTTCCGCGCAGAGCTCCCTCAGGTCAGCCATGTTCGTGGTGGGGATGTGGAGGTGGCGTTGGCCTTGTGGGAGCAGAGCGGCACCAACACATCTCACCAAAACAGGGACGAACCCTTAGGGATGACGGAACACGAACGTCAGGAACAGAGCTTGGGCTCAGAGGGGACCCAGGCTCCACCAATTGGGCCCAGGAAGGAAACCATTAGGCTCCCTTCCCTCGGCGTGAGTCTGGGAGGACCAGTCCCGGCAGTTTGGGAATGAGTAGACGCGGGCCCAGCTCGGATGTGGTGGGGGGTGTTAGCGAGGTCGTCTAGAGACTGACACCAGCAGGGGTCTTGAAAAGGCAAGAGAGGGCCATTAGCAGTGCGTGGAGAGGTGGCTCCAGGCCAACGAATAGCACAGAAAGTTTATGAAGGAGAAAGGATTCCGGAAAACCTGTGTGCCTGTGGTGTGTGTGCTTGTGTTGTGTGTGCCTGTGGTGTGGGTGTATTGCGCGTGTGTGGTGTATGTGTGTGTGGTATGTCACAAATGTGTTCTGTGTGGTGGGTTGCGTGTGTATGTGTGGTGTGTGAGAGTGTGGATGGACGTGTCCGCAAATGTGTCTCGTGCGGGCCACACACACGTGCCCTGGGCACGTGGATTTGGGGCAGGAGATCCCTCACTGCTCCCGGATCAGGAAGGGAACAGGATGTGAGATGGCCAAATGGAGGCCTTGGAAAGCTCCTGCACTTGATCTTGAGGGAGGAGAGGCCCCTCAGGGCCACATTTCCCTCACCCCCGTCTTTTCCTACACCTCGGCCTTGGTGGGATCTCCGAGGGTGGTGGCAGGCTCAGGGCGGTGGTGTCCGACCTGACCTGGAGGGAGCGTGCCAGCCTGGCCTCCCAGTGGGTGCATCAACATCACGGGGAACTTTGGGATCGACATCCTGCGTGAAGCAGGAAGTTGCGGGCCAGGACCGACCGCGAGTTCACTGAAAGGCCACCTTGTGAGGTGTTTCGGTCAAAGCTGAGGGACACGTAGGTGGCCTGCAGCACCCTTAGGCTCTTTGCCCACCATGCCTGCCAGTTGGCTGCGGGGACCCCCGGGTGGGGCGGTGTGCGGCACCGGCTTTATGAGGCAGGCTGGAGTCCATTGCTGCCATAGCAACGTTTTGTTGCTCCTAGTTATGCCCGGGCCTGAGGCTTTCTATCCTGCCTGGATTGTGACTAGGAAGGTAGTGGAGCGGTTTCTGTCTCCGGTGGAGGTAGGTGTCTCCTGCTTCTTCTGTAACCGGAGAGCTCGGAAGCATAACCTCTGCGTATCCCAAGCAGGACACAGAACAAAGCAGTGATTCGGGACGCTGTCAGGACCGGTGTCGGGGTTAAGAAGGTCACGTTTGCCAGTCTGTGATAGGAACAAGCAGGTGCGCCCAGGGCGCCCTGTTCCAGGGAGCTTGGCGTGGTGTGACGTGGCGATGTTCTTCCTTCCGACGCCCCCTGTAGGGGGCAGTGACGGCGGTGTCCACAGCCACAACAGGCCAGGGCGGCAGCCTCCGCGCAGAGCTCCCTCGAGTCGGCCATGCTTGTGGTTGGGACGTGGAGGTGACGGTGGCCTTGTGGAGCAGCGCGGGCACCAACACATTCTCAACAAAACAAGGACTGAACCCTTAGGGATGACGGAACACGAACGTCAGGAAACGAGCTTGCGCTGAGATGGGACCCAGGCCCCACCAAGTGGGCCCAGGAGGGAGACCATGGAACACACTTCCCTCGGGCTGAGTCTGCAGGACCAGTCCCGACAGTTTGGGACGGAGGTAGATGCGGGCCCAGCTCAGATCTGGTCGGGGGTGTTAGGGAGGTCGTCTAGGGACTGACACCAGCAGGGGCTTGAAAAGCAAGAGAGGGCCATTAGCGGGGGTGGAGAGGCGGCTCAGGGCAAGGAAATAGCACAGAAGGTCATGAAGG